>VACF01001744.1:146985-378292 GCA_006891605.1 Pleurozium schreberi | reverse complement strand
TCTCGTCATAATCGCCACCTCCTCCACAAATGAACGCCACAATGGCAGCCTGTAGAGCAGGAAGTCCTGGATTATAGGCGGCAGATTCCATATAAGAGCCACTGTAGACTTCGCCATTTCTGGTAGCAATGGAGATTCCAGACGGACACCTGCTGTAGGGAGCGTATGACACATTAGCAGCTATGAACGCCTCAATTTTAAGATTTTCTAGAAGAGAGCGTTTGACATTCAATCCGTTAGAATCCGGTGACTCCTTGCCTGCTATACCCACTTTGKCAATGTGAAGGTCAACGGGAAGGTTTGAGCAATCCTCTCCATTCGAGGCTGCCGGTTTCGCCAAGGCAATGAGACCGTTAAACCTCGACTCCAGGAGAAGAGGGAAGTCCTTCGATAATAAATCATCCGGACCAAATCTGTGCGGGAGGAAATATGAAAGCGGGCGCACTTGGGTATCCTTACCATCCGTAATCAACACCCGAATGTTGCCTGCATCTCTCAATTCCTGGAGAAATTGCCTGCAGACCATTCAAATGCGACCCATACAATTACTTTCACCCCAGGAATCTCGTCAAGGGTAAGCGACTAAGCGAAGAGAGAAATCAAGGACGAGGAAGTGAAGGTGATGCATTTTTTATTCTGTGATCAAGTTGACATCGTTTCAACGGAGAATGACTTAACAAACCGCAGAACAATAGCAGAAGTTGATCACTTCTTTAACGCACAACCTCAGGTTCTAATCAAAACACAATTGAACCAAAAACAGGCGATGTACTAATTGACAATGACGTCCAGAATACAGCTAGTAATCATCACGAGATTCTTATCCGAATTCATTTAGATCCTGATCTTGAGACACAAAAGCGTACTCTATACTCCTGGGCATGTCTTACAAGCAGAGAACTTATCTGAGCACCTTTGGAATCAATAAACAGTAAGTCCAAGAAAAGATATGATGTTCGCATAGGCAGGTGTGGTTTGCAATAGARTTATTAATTTCCTTTCATCCAGTCCTTAGCATGCATGTGGAAAAATCTGACACTGATTGCATGCCTCAAATTGCYTAAAAGTGGGATARTTCTTGAATAGATTAGAAMTCSAGCTTCACCTTGTCCCMSAGCAGAGAAAGTGCAAAGTTGTACAATCYTCTTATGAAYAAACTCATGAGACAGATCCAACAAGGAGAAGCAGGTTTTTCTTTGAGCAATACATTTGTGGCAGGGACCACTCGTTTTCTTTGATTTTGGAGGGAGTGCCACTCCCTCCAAAATCAGGGAGTGTAAGTGTCCCTGCCTTAGGTGTAGCGCTCAAACGAACACCAGAGGAGAAGTTCAAAGATTCCATAGTACTGACACAGGATTAGAGAATGCTCGGATCAAACAATTCCCTACCCTAGATAATCATCTAGGGTTTGATTCACGAGAGAGAGTTGCGAACCTGCAATGGCCACAGGGAGCATGAGACACCGCAATAAACACGAGCTTCTTCTCGTCATGTTGCAGAGCATTCGCAACAAGGAACTGCTCCGCATGTACGGAATAGTTCAAAGGAAGCCCCGGAAACTCCAAATTCACACCCCGGAAGATGCGCCCGCTCACACCGAGCCCCACAGCTCCCACATGAAACTTCGAAATCGGTGGCCGAGCCAATTCCGCCGTCGGCTTCACGAGGCTCGCCAGAAACTCCTCCACCCCCAACCCCGACGCATGCCGCAATTTCGCGGCCTTCGYGGCATCAATGACAAACTCTTGCATTGTCGCCGTAACCCTAAAATGCGCAATTCCAAGCCCCTCCCAGATAATCCCCTCTACTCCAAACTTCGATCCACCCCACCTCCAACTCAGACARTCCAAATAAATCTCCTCCCCTGTTTCCACTCCAATTCCCAGGAGCTTCAACCAAGGTMACAAAATTCGCGAGAGATGGAAACAATCAAAACCCTACATGTGCATCATCTGACAAAACTAGCTCCGCAATCACCCTCCGACACTACTGTCTGTGCATGGACGGATCGAGGTCCTCAATTATACTAAAGCTCTCATCATTCGAAGTCTTGGTGGAAATGCGTACTTGATTCTTCGGTACGCTCTGTGATTGTTTGTACGCTACGCAAAACTGGAAACGTCTCGGAGACGGGTGATGAAGACCGGCATTCAAGCACTGTCAGAGAAGTCCCATTCAATCTGCAATCATGAAGACAAAGAGAATGTTCGAATGCAAGAGGAATTGCAATGATAGGAGGAAAAATTATGATGCAATGCGTGCAATCGAGATAAGGATTGTTGCGAAGCGGCAATTGTTAAGGCCTGCGCAGGCAAGATTGACTGCGTCATTGGAATCCAGAAGAAGCGGAGAAGCGATGGAATCGAAAATCAGARGGGGCTCTTGTCACCCTTTTCTGCCATGTCAGAGTATATTGCTTGCGACACTAAATGTCAGATTCCATGCTCACGAATTCACTCAACCCTATCTATCCAATGACATTAGTTTGGTAAGTTGGTGTGTTTGTAAAGCGTCCTTCTCACTAAATACCGATCCGAAGGGTTGTTCACTTGAAATCATTTTTTGGTTAATTTTAGTTGAAAGATGAAGAGAAGATACATGTGACGCAATTTGATTCATCTTTTTAACGTCTTATTAAATTAGGTGCAAAATTTTGAAGTTGGAATTGGAGATACTCCAATATCATCACCACCTTGATATGTTCACATTTGGCACATGGAAACTTCCAATAAGTATCCGCATGTTAAAAGACACTTTTAGTACAAAGATACCTTAGTTTTAGTGTTTACTACTTTACCTGAATATTAAGTGCATAAAATCATGACCTACAAGAGCCATTTGGGGGTTCCAGTTGATTAGCGGACAAGGCCCATCAGGTGCTGTTTGAGCGCGTCCTCTTTTGGCACAACGAGGGCATCTCTTGCCGTGAGTGACTAAAAGACAATGCAAGTCATACTTCACATCATCTGGAACTCGGCTGTTCATGTGAAGATATGTCTTCTCCCTGTCTGCATTAGCTGGAACCCAACCCAACATCTTCGACAACCTGAACACCTATTGACAAGCAAAAGAAAGTATAACAGCTTGATTAATATTAAACAAACATTCATGCTTGATCTTAGCACAGAAATATGGGGCAAGGTTGAAGAGGAATCAGAGCTTCAAGTACTTACATGAGTGTCCACGGGAAACTCGTGCTGCTCCAAATGGAACATTAACACACATGCTACCTGCATCATTGACAGTTGATCCTTTTCAGCAGTGATTGAGGAGAACACAGTTGATGTTTCTCAACACTGATCCAAGTTAAATTTTCCTTTGAGCAAAGCCTACATCCAACGTTACGCCAACACTCATATAGATTCAACTGGAAAAAATATTCAATTGCTGACACGTCTGCATGTGGCTCTATGACAAAGTGCTGGAGCAACGAACTGTCGAAAGAGACGCTCTAATAAAAAGAAAAATGCATTAGAACATGTAGGATTGCCATTCTGACCGTCTTGGGACCAACGCCTTTGAAGCGGGAGAGCTCTGCTTTGATCTCGTCAACGCTCATACTTCGGACATACTCCAGACAAATCGAACCACGTTCTTTAAATACCGTATCCAATATGTTGACGATCCGTTTTGCTTTAGTCTCAGCTAAACCTCCACATCGAATTGCATCCTCAACTTGCCGTGGATCTGCTGCGTGAACCTGGTGTGCACCATTTACACCCATCATCAAGATTGGTCAAGATTAACAATCGGGTTAAGACTTTCCCAAATTTTTCGATTAGATTTTCGACAGCTGGGAATGAGAAGCTAGTGACAAATGTCACAAAAACACAATTAAAAACATATCAACGCCACCAGAACCTATTTCAAGAGTAGAACGCACCTCYTCCCAAGTCGAAAATGCTTGCTTTAGAGATGCAAATGCTCGTTTAGAGTTRTTATCAGTGGTGTTTTGCGATAAAATCGTCCCCACCAGGGAATCTAGCACTGTGCGCCGCTCTGAAGGAGAGCCTGACAAAATTTTAGTATCATCTCTGTCCTCACTTTCTGGTTCCTCGATTTCAGAAAGCTCAAGAGATTCAGCTGTTTCTACGGCTATGYTCTCTCCAGATCGGTACTCCAAGGCAAGAATCTGCTCATAAATGCCATCAATACAACGGAAACGACCATCAGAGGGAAATAACTTAATGGGAAACTTGCCATCTCAGGAAAACCTCGACAATTGAAACTTCATTCTGCTGACAATCTAGGAATCAACACTGCTTGGAGTGTAGTAACTGAGACGAAGATGAAGTGGGGCATTCATGCGGTTCAGAGACTTTGAGAAAMTAAATCCTACCAAAGGACTAAATTAGCTAACAGTTTCAAATTCTACGTTTCCTCTCTGTTGAATAGTACCGAGGAGAAGGAATATTATGACCTATTTGCATTCAAGGCCCACTGACCTCTGTTGGATCGCCTTTATTAACAGGATCAATTGATGGGCACGATTTACCGCGCGCATATATACCCATTCCGTGCAGCTCGCTCAAGCGGTTCCTCACCTCACGGCATTCCTCAGGGTAGGGTCTAGCGAAGTCCGGATAAGGGCTTCCAGATGCCAGTGCTAATTTTAATGCTGTCATGGAAAACCCAAAATTGAGCCAAGAAGARAACAGAAGTTAGGACGTCAATTGTAACGGTGGAACTTGCAAAAGAGTTAGGCGTACAAATTCATTAACTTGCAACCAGTTATACCATTCTTGATACTTGGATACTACACGAATACAGGATCAAGCAACCAAACAATCCTGGTGCAAACTTTTAAGGGCCCAACAACTGTATATATCGTCATTTCTTGTAACACTAAGATGACCCATTCGACCTCCTAACTGGGGTTTCCAAGACACAGCAGACATCGCTGAGGAGTCATGAATTTGCAAGAAGATTATCTTCAAGGTACAGATTCAGAAATCTAGAATTTTGAATTCGTTTCCCAGTCAGCTGGCATGAATTAAAGATCTTCTACGGGATTAGGGTTTCAGGCAGCCCAGACAAGGCAGGGTTTAGAGTGAGCGACGTCAAAGAAGATAATGGACAAAAGGGGAATTCTACYACATTCTTACACACAAAYAGCAAGTTATAACGCRCTTCTTCTGAGTCAATGCATTTTCATCCAGATTGAGATGTTGAGCAAAGTTACTTACTTTCTGGAGCAGCAAGTTCAACTGACGGCTCGSTTCCCAATAAAGAGATTTCCTTACCAACCTCGATGCTTTCTACAGAGCGTCTCTCGTCTTTCACGTTCAGTGGGGCAGTCACATTTGTTTTCTTTCTCTTCACTTCCTTCTTAGCAGTCGGTCGGACTTTTGCTTTCGGTAATAAATCTGGTTCTGTTTTTGACTTCGCCCTTCTCACAAAAACAATGGGTGTCTTGATATCGTCTGTCGCCTCCGTAGCTTCAACCTTCGGTGTCTTCGGGCCTTGAAGACTGGGCCCATCAACTGGCTGGGGTTTAACGTCTTGACAATCTTCCTGTTTGACAACTTTGAATGAATCCGTAACTTTCTCTAATTTTCTACGGGGAAGCGAATGAATAGATTTCGTGAGCGATATACTGTCCTTTTTAAAGCCTGGCTTGCGTTTACTRCCAGACTTGGAAGGTGCTGAAGTTTCTAAMCCTTGTGCAAGACCTTCCTGCGGCTCTACTTTCACAGACTTCGAGAGCAACACCTTCTTCGAAACATCAGTTGGAGAGACAAATTCTTGTTTCACAACTGGTGCAAGACGAGCACTCCGACGGCACGCCGCCATTGCGCACACACGCACTGTAATTCCTGCCACCGCGAAAGTCCTGTGCGATTCTGTTCTGAATCTCTGTTCAGTCACAAAAAAACTCACAATTCAGTCTCAAGGTAGCTCCACGGCATTGACTCATCAATGCTGTGAAACATCAATTCAAACAATACAACGTGAGAATAGCAGAAATTAAATGATCAGATGATTGTCCCTCAAACAGTTGGGAGTGCAAAGAGGTGCATTGACTGAAATTCACTCGCTCCTGTCATGCCATCTACAGGAAACCGAGGAACTTCGGCATGGTGCAAGCCATACGAAAGCAAGGTCTATCCCGTGAAATCGCTACAAAGAACCGGCTTGCTACTCTATGGTCGATAGTGTACCGCACTTCCAATATGCAATGCAGCAAAYTCCAGAGACTTCTCAAGTCTCAAAGCATTCAAATCCAGAGAGAAAAAATAATTAAGTCCATCCTTCCAAAATAGAAACGCATTTTGGAGAAAGATACTTCACAAACCAACTTCGGCAACCATCGACGGAAGGGCAATGAAGTCCAGCCAAGAACTAACAACAAATCGCACAATTGTTGAATGACATTCTTCAACAAAAAAGAAAAGAGAAGGCTATTACCGAAGCTTAACGAGCTGCAATACTTCGCTTCCGAGCAGCTATTCKGATACGAAGGCACTGCACTCCCAAGTAACAATGCAGGCACACTTCTCGACGCTTCCAATCAAAATTTGAACCCAGAGCCTCAAGAATTCTTCCAAATTAGAAACAAAAGCTTGGAAGAAACTGTGATTCCACAAGAAACCCTAACAAAGTCCAACGCAAGAAGTGTTGATACAATTACAGCGGGCTCCGCTTCTTCTACTTTGAGAGGGACGCCAGGAGCACCTCCGTGGCCAAGTCGGCGAGCGACACCATCGTCGTCGGCTCAGGACGCCATGGCGTGGCTTTTACTGCAAACGGCGTCTGCTTTTCATTTAACTCAAAAAGACTTGCACGAAAGGGATGAATGAGGAATGACAGAGTACAAGTATTCAGGTTCAGTGCTTGACTGGTTTGTTATCTTACTCAGTGTCTCTGTTTGACATCAAAGCTGAACTGGGGTCTTATTCTAGTTGGTAATGTAATTCCCTGAGTTCCGTGTGTACAGATCAAAATAAGCAATTCTATCTACCTTGCCAAGTTCCCACAGTTGAATGCCGTATGGGCTTCAAGTGGGACTGTGAGCTAGTTACCGTATATTGGGGCTATTGGCTTCCGAAATCATAAAGTTGGTTTCAAATGCATGAGGCATTTTTTATTGAAGTTGGAGCAAAGCAAATGAAAGGCTTCCTGGGCTTTCACGTGTAATACTTACTAGTGTGCCCTGTGCTGTTGCCACAGGTAAAACAAAAGTAAAAGTAATTTTCTTAATTTTTTATCCATAAAAACTTTGAAGTTCAATAACTTTGGCACTGTAGGTCGGAATGCCACGAAACCAAGCCTGTGCACCCCTCCTCGCCGAGAGCTTTCCGACGGTACCAAGTACGCCACCGGGGGACGCACAGTCCAGGAGATCTCAACATAACTAACAAACAAACAAACAAACAGCATTTAAAGGATAGACTAGTGTGCCCTGTGCAGTTGCCACAAGCAGAATTAAAGTAAAAGTAATTTTCTAATTTTTTTAAACCAAAAATAACTCAAAAATCAATAACTTTCACCCCGTGGGTCGGAACGCCACAAAACCAGGCCTGTGCACCCCTCCTTGCCAAGAGCTTTCCGACGGTACCAAGCACGCCACCGGCAGATGCACAGTCCGGGAGATCTCAACGTAACAAACAAACAAATAAACAAACAAACAGCCTAATTTAAAGGATAGATGGTGAGCTATAGATGTTGTGCTTATGAATGCTCGAATCATGGCCCCTTACAAATGAAGTTCTAGATATGGAAGTGAACAAGAAGAAAGTTACAACCTGTGCAAGCACATTTAGATTTGGATTCCAACGATTGCAACGAGGACTAATGTTTGCAATAGCATCAATAATGGATCCTTATAGGCAAGGCATTAAATCCTCCATTCGAAGTGGGCCCAACACGATTCACCAGAGGTAAAAGTAAAAAAAAAGCCCCCTATTTTAAGCCATGTCTAGGGTATGGTTTAGACCTGTCCAAGCTAATTCAAGGTCTCTAATTGCAAATATGAATTCAGAATTTGCAAGAAAAAAAACTCTATCAAAAATAAAAATTCCAGCGTTTTTATCCCAGGGTAAATCCAGCCTGCTGGGCCCACTTCGAATGGAAGATTTAACGTCCTCCGTTGTATGGGTGGTACGTGCAGGGTCAAACCAATATTTGCAAAATTAGAGATATAACTCGAGCTGATGGACGTAAATTGAATATCTCAACCTTTTAATGCTTGAATCCTTTCTTGAAACTGTGAACATTTTAGCTTATATCTTTGTGCAAAAACAATATTTCATTTCCATCAAATTGGCCATAAAGGAAGGTTGTCTTTTATAGTTTCCAATATTACTTTCAATGAATGAAATTTTATTTGGACAAAACATAGTTGTGTAGAAGCACTTTGTTCATCATCCAAAATATGAGCTTTTGATGTCAAAAGATGAACAGAAAATTCATTCATCCACTAGCAACACTAATTTTTCTTGGAAGAAGTGGAAATTTAAATTGCAGGMATTGTGAAATTTGCACATACATGCTTTTCAAGATTGATTCTAATATATGCTACTGCAATGAGATAGACTCTAATTTAGAACACTAAACGATAGAACTTTCATAAGGTAATAGCCCCAAGATCAGAGGAAAGAATTACATTAGAGAGGTTGTTGCTTATGAAAGGGGCTACGACACTAATGACAATTGAAGATTTTTTTAGTGGGCTACAATTTTACAACACATGTATTGCATAGTATCAAGTTTCACTCAAAACAAAAAACATCTCAATTTTCACTCTTAATTGAAGAAAAAAGAATCCAAATTCAATAAAAGTTGTTTTTCTTATTTTTACTTATTTTGCACATCTTTAATACGTTCAAGCGAGAGCCAAAGAAAAAATGTCACTTAACCCTTAAAGCCTAGGCACTTGGCTACATACAATACGGATACAATACATGCCGCTGCGACCCGGGGTTTCGTTGGGTGAGGGACTGAGGGTATTGCTCATTGCTGGACAGAACCCACGCTTCTTGCAAGATCTAAGTGTTTGAAGGCAAGGCTAGAACAAGTTCCATCAAACAAGTTTGAATGAAGAAAAAGATCACGCATCCTCAACCAAACAAAATTGTTGAGACAGATATGACGAACTATGACAGGAAAATGTGATTAGATTCTCTCCTTGAGTCCTTTGACCAGATCAACCTCCTCACACTCACAAGTCGCAACTCATAGCAGTCGTAAAACTCAAAACAATGGCCTTGCAARTCAGACTCTATYGACGTCAAGTATGAAAATTGAAACAATCATGGCAAGTCAAGAGTCGCTACACTACAATCAGACGTTACAGGAGAGAGTTTAAAATGTACATCTGAGTTTAAAATGTACATCTGACTACAAGATGTTTACTAAAATCATGCTGGAAAATCAATTCGAATGCTCCCTAGACAACAAAGCAGGCTTAGACTCGGTACTGTGATTTGATCGGTACTTAGAGCTCGTTCGTCCTCAATAAATGCCTGACAAATAATGCCACAGTAACAGCCTCAGTAAAAATTAGCTTGCCGATTAAACTGTTCGGAATTTCTCATCAATAAAACTAAATAGCAATTACCTGAATCTCACCAGACCTGGCATTATCAACCATTCTGGAAATCGTCGTCGTCGCTCATGTCATCACCACTCTCGTCACTGGGCAAAACGTCAGAGGCATAATCGGGGTCTGGTACCGTCTTTTGTGACTGCTTCAATTTTTGCTCATCGATTTTCAGTTTCACTTTCCCAAGGTGTGCCACAATCTTGAAACCCTGCATTAATTTAAAATTGCATTAATGACGTACTCAACACGGTAATCAACACAACGTGGGTAAACAAGAACATAGAAAACAAAATAGACAATAAAATAAAAAGAACCAAACCTTTGTTACGTCATGTTCAAGACATTTTTCGTAGAACTTCAGAGTCGCTCTGCGCAATGAATGTGGAGAACTTGCTCCRAATGGATGTCCAATGGTATTTCTTTGAGACCTGTTTCTTGCAGCACAAGCCCAYTCATTTACTACTTCTTGAACAGGGCTTGATTTCAAGTCATCAAAGTTGTAGTCAATCTGATAAACTTCAGACTCTTCCTTTAGAAGGTCAAGTCCTTCCGAAAGGACATCTTGAAAGATTCCTTCGGCATACTCCTTCAGCGGAATCAATTTCTCCTTCTGTGCATCTGTCCTAACGAGGCAATTTTGAAGTCTTGAGACGGCTTCAGCAAATACTCCAAACGGCAAGCACTGCACACAAGATTTCCCTGGTAAAATGGGCACATTGTGCGCAGCTGCAAATTTTGCAACAGATTTCCTGTAAAACAATACAAGTATTAGCCAGGATACTTGAAAAGATGACTTGAACATAGAACTCAAATAAAAACAGACTGTTTTCAGAATTCTTACCAAAATTGCCTCACAAAAGTCTCGTGCTCTTTTAAACCTCCTGTTGACTTCAATATGTCCGTGAAATTTTGTTCCAAAATTTTGAACGCCTCAAAACACACGAGTAGCATGTGCTGGTAGTGGATGACGATGTAGTCGTCGAGAGTAGTTCCCTTGATTTGAAGTGGCCCTACCGCCTCCAAGTTAGCTATCAAGCAAACTCTATCTCCTACGGCTGGGTCAGATAGCCTTCTTGGGTTCTTTAGAAGGAATTTTTGAATTTACCTTTCAAAATTAAAAATGTATATATTGGTGATAGCACTACTATAGTGAATCTAAAACTTTTAATTGTATGTCAATTCCAAAATATAAATCCAAATAACACTATATGAAGATTTTTCCAAAATCGTCAAATAGAACCTAAACATGAGATAATTAAACCCCTAAACTTGCGAACCAGGCATACGCAGCCCCAAAATTATCACAGCTGAATCCCTTGATGGAAGGTACCAAGCTCCTTCCTTGGACTATGGGTAGGTAGGCCGTAGGCCCGCCTAAGCCGGTTGGGGCTCGGAGTCCAGCCTCATCATGAAGAGCAGGACCAGCATCGTGAAGAGTTGCTCTGCCCGTAAAGTACGAAGTAACTCCCATCCAACTCCAAGACGGGCAGGTGGTTCAAAAAAAAGTTGACGGGTCGCTACAGGTCACGGAGGAACTCCTGGAGTTCTTCCGTGAGGCTCATAGAAGAACCCACAAAAGCTCCATGTGGTCATCACCACTCTCGTTACTGGGCAAAACGTTAGAGGCATAATCGGGGTCTGGTACCGTCTTTTGTGACTGCTTCAATTTTCGCTCATCGATTTTCAGTTTCACTTTCCCAATTCGTAGTTGTCAATGTTCACCCTGCCTGCCGTTTTCACCTTCGATTCGCGTTAGAGAGTAGTGCAGAAATGCGTTCACCTTGTAATTGTTGCTACCGCATTTCGTTTTTTCTGCATCCCGAGAATCCATTTCGCGTTTTTTCGCATCCTTCCCTCTAGTGATCCTCGCCGCGCTGTAGTACTCTTGATTCCATTGTCATTCCTCTATAGAATCTCTTGTTTTAGTCTCTTCATCGAAAACCATTGGAATTCCTACTCATTTTCTAAATTATACTGTAGAAGACTTGGGGCTTAGGGTTCGGAGTTTTGTAGCGATCGAGCACGCAGAATTGAAGAGGTGGATCTATTGACACAAGTGGATTCATGTTGGCTGTTTTGCTCTTGTTGTTGGTGTCATTCCTCTGATAAGTGGATTCGTGTTGGACGTTTTGCTATCGTTGTTGGTGTCATCCTCTGTAGGGCCTTTTTTTTTCGTTTTTTCATCGAAAAGCATTGTAATTCTTGCCTCATTTTCTAAAATCAAAAAGACTTGGAGCTTACTTAGGATTTGGAGTTTTGTAGCAATTAAGCATGCAAGGATTGAAAGAGGTGCAGCTACTTGACACAAGCGGATTCGTGTTCGAGAGCTTAGTAATTTGCGCAAGTAAATCTCATTCTCCATTCTGCATTCTCATTCTCCACAGGATACAAAAGGGGTGTCAAACTTTCTGCATGGAGAAGGGCTCCTATTGGCTCCAGTTATTCACTCCATACGTTCTCATTCTCAATGTGATTTCTCTCAGTGTTTTCGGAGTTTTATTTATTTATTTACTTCTATTTTTTTTTTTTACTTTTGGTGGATCAAGAAGTTAGATGCAGAGCTTCATCTGGTTTGTTGTATGGTTATCTTTCGTGTTCTATCATAGGTGTCATTGCGTCAAGTTCGTGTTCTTGGTGTTGATGATTCATGTGGATTAGGTTTTCTGGGAGATTGGTGCCGGATTGAATTAGTGAAGTGAATTAGGGTTTTATGATTGTATACGTGCGCTGATTTTGAGTTATTTATGCCCGTGTGAACCTATCTTGCGCAACTTTTTTTGTGTTTGCTTTTGTCTCTAGGGTTGAATGGAGGTGAAGTTCTTTGCTTCTAATGTGCACCTAGATTGTTTTTCCCTGTTTCCTTGTTGATCCAGCGTACGTTACCGTGCAATCAAAAGAGTTCAAACATCATTTCAGCTCGTTGTAGTGCGACTTAGCTTGGTAGTAATCCCAAATTTTCTTTTCCTTTGCAAATAATAAAATTTGGATAGTACACCTTGGTCTTGATTTCCTAACATGCTTATGTGAGATCATGGAGATAAGATTCTGAGATGTTTTGATTGGGATAGGCAGTCCATCATGAAACCATTTGACATGTACTTTTGTGTTGTGTGGGGTCATGTCTTTGATTATGTAAAGCGTCCTTGCTTTGAATGATACCTGTTGGTGTAGTTGGGTTACCGTGTGGTTCCTCGACGTCGTGAGTTTACGTTTGTAGAATTATTCCTATTCATACTGGTATATTGTGAATGAAGTCTAAGGTCTGTAGCTGTCAACGTACACGATACAAAGCATYGATCATCATGTTTTTAACGTTTTGCAATTATATTGTTTCTTTAATTCAGATTTAAGAACTTTGGATGATTGACAACCATGGCTCTTGCTGTAGCATCGGCGTCGAAACAGTGAGTATTCACTTTCTCATAGGATACGTATTCATTACTTAAATTTTTATGCCTCTAAATTTAGTGTAAGTACTATCTATGAGTTCTGTTCTGATGTATTTTGTTTTCTAAATTGGCAGGCAATCTTTGAGGGGGGCTTGGAGTACAAACTACGTTGTGTCTTTGGTACACAGTGATGGAGTCGATGCTGTTGACGAAGAGGCTGTTGAAGTTTTCTATGTCTCACAGAACCCAAGAAGGCTRTCTGACCCAGCCGTAGGAGATAGAGTTTGCTTGATAGCTAACTTGGAGGCGGTAGGGCCACTTCAAATCAAGGGAACTACTCTCRACGACTACATCGTCATCCACTACCAGCACATGCTACTCGTGTGTTTTGAGGCGTTCAAAATTTTGGAACAAAATTTCACGGACATATTGAAGTCAACAGGAGGTTTAAAAGAGCATGAGACTTTTGTGAGGCAATTTTGGTAAGAATTCTGAAAACAGTCTGTTTTTATTTGAGTTCTATGTTCAAGTCATCTTTTCAAGTATCCTGGCTAATACTTGTATTGTTTTACAGGAAATCTGTTGCAAAATTTGCAGCTGCGCACAATGTGCCCATTTTACCAGGGAAATCTTGTGTGCAGTGCTTGCCGTTTGGAGTATTTGCTGAAGCCGTCTCAAGACTTCAAAATTGCCTCGTTAGGACAGATGCACAGAAGGAGAAATTGATTCCGCTGAAGGAGTATGCCGAAGGAATCTTTCAAGATGTCCTTTCGGAAGGACTTGACCTTCTAAAGGAAGAGTCTGAAGTTTATCAGATTGACTACAACTTTGATGACTTGAAATCAAGCCCTGTTCAAGAAGTAGTAAATGATGCTTTGCTGTCTAGGGAGCATTCGAATTGATTTTCCAGCATGATTTTAATGAACATCCTGTAGTCAGATGTACATTTTAAACTCAGATGTACATTTTAAACTCTCTCCTGTAACGTCTGATTGTAGTGTAGCGACTCTTGACTTGCCATGATTGTTTCAATTTTCATACTTGACGTCAATAGAGTCTGATTTGCAAGGCCATTGTTTTGAGTTTTACGACTGCTATGAGTTGCGACTTGTGAGTGTGAGGAGGTTGATCTGGTCAAAGGACTCAAGGAGAGAATCTAATCACATTTTCCTGTCATAGTTCGTCATATCTGTCTCAACAATTTTGTTTGGTTGAGGATGCGTGATCTTTTTCTTCATTCAAACATGTTTGATGGAACTTGTTCTAGCCTTGCCTTCAAACACTTAGATCTTGCAAGAAGCGTGGGTTCTGTCTAGCAATGAGCAATACCCTCAGTCCCTCACCCAACAAAACACCAGGTTGCAGCGGCATGTATTGTATCCGTATTGTATGTAGCCAAGTGCCCAGGCTTTAAGGGTTAAAAAAGGTTATTAGTTCTAGAAGTTCACTTTATAGAAGTTCAGTTCATAGAAGTTCTATTGTACCTTATGTGCATTTTATAGGGGATATTGTTTACTTTTGCAAATGATTCAGCAATAGCACGTTGACAAGGCTGGTTGATATTCTACCTCCTGATCGTACTTTTTTGCCAATGCCAATAGGAAAATCTTTGCCGTAGCAATCAGTACATACAAAAGAGGCACCACATTGTTGCCTAAAACACTCAACAAAATGTTGAAGTCTTTATAATGCAAGGAATGTGTGGCCATCATCATCAACAATGCCTAAATATCAACATCTAAATGTGTGCAGGAATAAGGCCATATTCGTTATATTGAGACTTTTTGGAGATTTTGAGACAGAACGCTAGTTATTGGAAGCCAAAAATAAATAATGCTCAAACAGTGATCTTATAATGACATTTTAAAAGTTAGTGTTGTTTCCTTTTTGTAAAAAAATACTATTAAAGAGATAAAGTGGTTAATCTTCGAGTCGAAGATAGAAATGAGACTATGAAAAGTCTCAATATAACAAAAATGGCCTTCAATGGTAAAAGAGGGTTTGGAAAATTGACGCATTCAGGAAGAAATCATTGAACAAGTGTCATTATGTGAATCCACCATTTTGTAAACTGGTCACATTCTTTTCATCATGGATATGACCATTTTGTCAAATAGTGGTGCTTTAGTCAAACAGACTTAGAAAGCCAATATCTCTTCTATTTGGAGCTAGAGTTTTCTACTTCAAGTTCAAGAAGGCTCTTGTGAAATACACCTTATTCCTTCAACCAAACTCTAGCAACTTGCTTTAGGTTCGATGAATCATTCAACCCTTAAAGGACGGGCTAGTGACCGTGGAAATCGTCCATTTTGATACTATGAAAATCATTGTTTTAAAAAAATACAAAAGCATTGATTGGAAGTTGAATTACTATAGAAGACACTACAAGAAAAAAGGGTCTTTCACAACCAACTGCACTATGACTTCTCGTTCTAAATGATTGCTAAGCAACTAGGTCTCCGTAATCACACCAGCGGTGGGTACTGTACAAAGAATTAGTCGTCGTTTAGTCATATGAATGACTAAGGCATGAAGAATGAATGACTGTGTGCTGAAGACTGCGTTCATCCGCCAATTTTCTGTTAGCTGTGATTGGGAGCCTTGACGTGGACCTCAGTCAATATGCGTCTAACTAGACTCAGTTGTGGACAAGTTGAATGACTATAGTCTATTGACCATGAATGACTGCTRTATTACTGGAAAAGGACTAGAGGATCGTTTGGACGACTGTGTGTGCACTTGAACATGTGACTTTTCAATACACACATAAACATAGTACAATGCATATGCAAGAAGGCAATATGTTTCAMCTTCCAAAAATCATTTTATATTGCAAAATGAATCACATCTTTTTGAATCTCTATACAAATAATTTTTCCTAGTACTTTGCTTGGGCTAATAAATTTTCCTYTGTAGACAGATTGATGGCTCCAATGAGAGAGGCAATTTCCGGTGGAGGAAGCACAGTTTCAGGAGCARTTAGACCGGAAGTCTCCACTGTGGTGGTTATGAAAACATTTGAGGTGTCTACAAATTCCCTCTTTGCCCGAGCTTCTTTTTGTAACACCACTTTCCACCYWTGTTTTTTGGGCACATCAGAGAAGAAGACTTGTGTGGCTTGAYCTGGAAAAATAAAAGGGTYTGACATGCGTGGTAATTTGTGACGGAAGTTCACAACTAGAAAACCAGCTTCATCCCTCATGTATGTTGGATTACCTCTGTTGTCGTGTGTCTTCATCCATTCACATCGAAATAGAATAATTGGCATATGCAGTGGTCTATAATCAAGCTTCAATATGTCTTTCAGAACTCCAACATAATTTACAGAAACATCTCGAGCATCTGCAGTTGGAACTTCGAAAACCGAAGCAACACCACTATTATACGTTTGGAAACGATCACTGCCTCCATTGTCCACTCGAAAATGGTTCCCGTACGCCATCATTTGGGAGTATCGTGCTGCTTTTTGGGAGGGCTTGCTACTCAGCAGGAGGCGATCCATCCCCTCAAGGTTTGTTACATTGAACTCCGAATCCCGCACCGCATTTTGTACCCAATCCTCAAATGGTTCAATGCTGGGATCCTCTTCTTGTTCAGACTTCCACTTCCTGCAGGTATCAGTCACCGTCAGCAAATGCAGGAGCACATGTTCAGTTCACATAAATTTAGGGAGGACAGGATTTTAAAATCCACACTAACTTTCCTTCATTGCCACCCACCGTGAATTACTTCTATATCACTAGACCCAGTCATTCTTCAATTGCGTCTTAGTCCTAAGCAATCGCTTGGCTTTCTACTATGACTCCTGCCCATCTTCTTAAGGACTACTAATACGGCTTTCACAACTACAGTTCTACTTCAGCCCCTGTCTATAGCAATGAAATACTGCCTTGGAAGTGTACAGATAAACTACAAGTAATCATATATAGCCTCATACTGGACGGTGAACTTTGACCAACTTATGTATAGAATTCATGCATGCAGGCTACATTTCTTAATACATAGCGATGGGCTTCATCACGAAGCACCGAGGTCATAACATATGGTCATCCTGGCCCTTGCACGACCTCCTCGGCGTCACCGTATTCCTCGTCTGCATCCCACACTTGCCTTTGCGTGACATCAAATGTCTGCAGATACTCTGTGATGAATCCTATGCTTTCGTCATTAAGGTATCCTTCAGCCATACATGCTTCAGGCCTAGCAAAATTCCTCACCTAACTCTTCAACGTCTTCATGTAGCGTTCAACTGGATACATCCACCTTGCACTGACCAGTCCACATAGGTCTAGCTCTTGTACAAGATGGTACGAGAGATGCGTCATGATGTCGAAAAACGAAGGGGGGAACTCCATCTCCACCAATGCCATGCTCTCTGCCACATCAGCTTCAAGTGATGCAAAGTCGGCGGAATTGTATACTTTAGCGCACAGTCTGCGAAAAACCTTGCTCATTCTCATCACTGCCATCCTCGGACCTGGCTGCATCAAATCTTGAAGTGCTAGTGGGAGTATTTGTTGCATGAGGATGTGATAATCATGTGATTTAAGACCACCAAAGTTCTTCTTCCGTATGTGCTTGCCCAAGTCTGAAGAATAGCCGGTTGGAGTCTTCAATGTCTCTATGCAAGTAGCGAAAATCTCAAATTCAGCATCACTGAGCACGTATGTTGCTGCTGGTTTCACCATTTTTGCAGGGTTCCTTGGATTTGGAGTCAACCACAAGTGTTTCCGTATGTTACGCCTTTGTAGGTCACGTCTAACTTTCATTGTGTCCTTTTTCCCAGTGATGGTCTTCAAGAAATTCTTGGCCAGGTTCATTTCACAATGCATAGGGTCTAGTGTGTTGCAAATGATCAAACCCTGCAGAAAACGTGAAAAACATTTCAGGGTTGCACTGATGAAAGTGGTATTATAGTTGTTTTATCATACAGTAATTCGAAGCTATCGGACTTTGCTGAATTTCTGGCAACTGCACTATGACTAACACCTAGGCAGTGCTCAGTGATGTCATAGTCGTCATCACTATGGGTACTCCTCTTTCACGACTAAGAAATAATTGCTTCCTAGTTTTATCTCAGTTGTGCAATCATCATCTAGTAATATGGAAGTCCCTTTGCTCATCTACGTCACCGACTGCCCAAACTCCTCTTCAAGAAAGTCCGAATGAGACCAAAAGCTCTCTTTATTGTTATTTAATTGGTAATGCAATCAATCTTTGGTATATTGGTTGTTCACTCACACTATAGAATAATACAATCTTCTAGAAATGACGGTGTGAGCACCGAATAAAGAAAGCGTTTACCTTCCAATAAGGTAGTTTCTAAAGGACACTTCTGCGCTTAACGCCGTGCACTTTTGATGGGTCCCCTGCTGCACCTTTTCAATTTCCTGCTTGCTTCCACAACTCATACTCTGCTGCATACTGCAGTTGTTCCTCAGCACTGACTACTTTTGGTTTTCCCCGATTTTCCATGAAGCCATTGAAATTATTTTTCATCTCTGGTGACCTATAGCTATGATCCACCGGCAACCAGCGCCTAGTTCCGCCATATGTTTGCTTCCCGAGCTCCAAGGAATGCTCCGCTCCTAGGTCTGACCCGCACCAAGTACATGCTGCAAAACCTTGGTGAGAAAATCCACCTACCATGCCGTATCCCGGAAAAGCTCAGCATCCCAGTACCTGCATTCGCTTTGTGTCGACGGTGGAGGAAGCTCTTGAACTTCGTCATCTGTGCATTCCAGCCGTGGAGCAACTTCGTTATACGGAGGACAGGATTACGCCATGTTATTCTTGCCACGCCCTGGGCGATCGCACTCACATGGAAGAATGCGACAACGGAGAGAAAATGAAGACATCATACGAGCTCCTCAGAGACCAACGCGTTGCAGAGAATAAGGAGGCCATGAAGGGCATGGAAGTTGCTGTGGCAGATCTGTAAGCTTCTCCACCCAAAGTCGTAGAGGAATTGCGCTGCTTGTTAGTGCTGGCCGCTGTGTAGGTTTTCAGTCGCAAGCGTACATTTAATTGCTTCCGAATTGCCGAAGTGTCAGATGACACTTTTCCCTTGTCATTTAGTAGTCACTTCATATGACTTCACACAAAGCTGCAGTTCCATTGGAGTAATCATTCAGTCATGGAAGCTCAGAGTTGGTAACGATGAGTCGAACTTCAAGTCCTACGACCTAACAATGTCACGTAGCAGTACAGAAGGCATGAGAGTATACCTACGCCGTCGCAGACTGCACTGGGAACCCTAACTTTGTTTTTCCAACCGTATTGCAAGAGTCTAAAGATGTGGTCGTCGTATGTACAGAAAGTCTATGCGCCTTGTACTGTCGTGGTCTTCAGTGCACAGTAGAATGGAAACTGACGTGGTTGTTTGCGCAAAAAGAAGCCTAGAGCGCCTCGGAAACAAGTGGAAGCAGTAGCAGAAAAGGGACGTGAGGGCCTCATTTTGCGGAAAAGTTCTAGGCTGCATGGTCCACATTGTCTCCGTGAAGGATTGAGAGGCGAATCTGGTGATGGGAAAGAACGTGCTCCGCAAAAAGGCACGATGAGTACCGACGCCGATTCTGCCTCCGACGACACGAAGACCGACGAGGAAGCCATTGCAGCAGGTATGATGACTTTAGCAATTGTGTGTGCAAATATTCAAAGGAATGGGAGCACGGAGGTTCTGCGTGCAGGTAATTTGTCATCTTGCAGTTCTGTGAGCTTGTATTGTAGTCAAGTTAGGTTAGATGCTCCGCCTTTTGCCGACTTAGTCTCTGAGGTGCAGAGCCAAATGAATGTAGCACTGACGCAGCATATTTAGGGCTCTAGTTATACCCTTTGTAGCTATACTATTACAGTTCACATGGAAGTGCGCCGTGGTTACAAAAATGCAGCATGCTTCTCATAGAAAGGCTTTTCTTTGCATGTATACTTCATTGCAAGAAAGGAAGGTGCTTCACAGAAAGCTTTCGACTCTGATGACGATGAATTGGAGGTCGAGGCAAATTCATGTGATACTAGGCAGAAACGGAAGAGAGAAGCATTGGCCATTGAACCTTCCAGCAGGCCACCTCCATGTCCAGCAAGTCCACCTAATGGTGCAGGCTATGGTAGCTCTTGGCATTGGGTACCTTCAGGTCAATGGATGCCTCAAATGCCTATGCAGCCTCCGCCATGGGGTATGGGAGCACCTCCGTCGATTGTGCCTTACGCAGAGAGTTGGCCATCGAATTTGCAGTGTACCCAGGTGAATCCTACATCGGAAGCATCACCCGAAAGTGCAGCAAGAGCGTCACGCCGTCACAAGCAGCTGCTGTACGAACAAGGTAGAAGCAACAGAGGTGAAAGAGGTAAGAAGCCACACTGCATTAGTGTTACTGCAGGTGGAGAAATAGACGCGGGTTGTGTGGGCAAGAACGCATGGGACACTTCGGTGCGTACTTATGTGCCACGAATCATTGACATGAGTGTCATTGACTGGGAGAAGCAGAAGCCCAAGTCGGTGCAGAAATTGAGAGAGACCTTGGATAATGACTTCGAGTACATTGGCCATCCGTTGAGCATGCTTGGATTCAGGAATGCCATCAAGAGATTTCTGAAAACAGAGAGGTCAAGGCTGAAAGCACATTTTCTAAGTGGTAGTGACGAATGTCCAATTCATATGAACCCGAATCAGTGGAAGGACTTGAAAGACTACTGGAAAACCAATCTCCAAATGAAGAAATCTGCAACCATGGCACACGCACGGCGGCAAGTGAAGAATTATTCCAGTGTCGGTAGGAAAGGGAAAGCCGGAAAGGAAGCGGCATTGGTAAGACACCCCGTGCTAAAACCGCCATTGCTTGATTTCAGGAGTGGCGTTTGCTTCAACTAGTGGTTCAATAGGTAATTGGGAAATGCTAGTTCTTGAAAACATTGTTGCTCAGTGATATCTGTTGAATGTTTCACTGTATATCAGAAGCAGGGAAAGGCCAGGAGTCCGGGAATCACGGAGATAGCGGAAGCAATGCAACCTTCTGAAGCCCATATTGCTCGAGCGTCAGTGAGTTCCTCATATCATTAATAGGCATCTCAATGAATTCTGCTTCTTCAGTTGTTGCATTGTACCATGTCTGTGTTGTTTTGTTGTAGAGGACGAATTAGACATGCTGTAGACAATGGTGCCACATGTTATGACATTGGAGGACTCGAAGTTCCAACAAACGAAAGAGCAGCTCATCAGTCAGTAAGGAGTTCTCCTCCAGTAGTCAGCAGTATGAATGCATGACTGCACCAGTCATACCTGAGTTGTAGTTCACTATTACAGTCATTCTCTAGAATTATTGGAGTCGTGTCTCTCACCCCTGAATACCTTGTTGTGTCTCACTTTGTGAATGTGTTGTTATGTCTTCTGATGGCACTAGGGTTTAACAGCAAGTGATTCAACTCGAATATGTACTATAGAGAAAACGCAGACTGACCTTTTAGCAAGCACAGCAGCTAACAATCGCACTTTGGAGGAGCTGAAGTTCATGTTCACTCAGTACATGGATAGATTAAAGGGTCATGACCGCGATAGCCCATCCGTATCCCTGTCGACCTTAGAAAACCAAGGGCAAATTGAATGTCAAGAGGTAGTGGCTGAGGAAGTCATGTTGCATGCACCACCGAAGCTTCTTCCATCATACGATGTAATGGCCATTCCCGGGCTTTTGGAAAAAGAGACTTCAAGTGAAGTCATTCTTCAATCACACATGTCTGAAGTAACCCCCAAAGACAGCAATGTATTGTTGAAGACACAGCAAGAGTTGGAGGGGAAGTCAGGATGTGAGTTTAGGGCAGCAGCGGCAGTGTCGTCTCCAAGCAGTATCCTACCGACGGAGCCGACCATGAAGAGTTCTGAAGCTGTTRTACTTCCTGTAACTAGTACCACCATACAAGCTCAGATAGCCGAGGCCCTAAATGGAGCCGCCTCTATACCACTTCATTCAAGTGAGGGTAACATGGATAAGCGTGTAGCAAACCCGAAAAGTAGTGCAACTGATTTGGAAAATCCTTACTCTCTGGAAGAGGCTGCGGAGGGCTTGGTGGATGATTTGGAGAAGGGCGCAGAGGCGAGCGCTGTGGAATCCAACCCTTCTCTAAAGAAGCAGAAGAGGCCAACGAAGTCAACTGCCGAGGTAAATGCCAAAGCAGCAGTTCCTCGTAGGTTGGGTCAAGCGACAGTCGCTGTGAATTTGTGCAGTCTGGAAGCCCCGGGGATGAGGGGGAGGGACAAATTGCTGATTTTCAATGTTCATGGAACCTTGTTGGATTGTAGCCTACTTGTGGACAAGAATCCGAATTCTAAAATTAGACCCACCATGAAAACGAAGGCACGCCGAGTAATATTTCGTCCTTGGTTACAACAATTCCTATCCAGGTGTTTCATTAAGTTTGCAGTTCTCGGAAAGACAACAATCTATAGATTGGAAATTTTGGGGGAGTGTACCATAACTTCTCGGAAAGACAACAATCTATAGATTGGAAATTTTGGGGTGATCGGAAATGAGTTGCCTCCCTTGATTGTAGATAATGAAGGGGACAATTTAATGATGCTTATAAAACATACTTTAATGGAAATCTACAAACAAATTTAATAGAAGTCTAGGATACATGAAATTATGTAAGGATGATACTGGGTGCTTTCACCTTAGTGAATAGAAGTACTTTACTAGAATGGTCATGATTGCTACAACTAAAGCCTATAAATGTCTACAACTAGTCCTAATATAGACATGTGTTCCTAATATACACATGCATCCTGACACGTGGAATGTACTTACTGTAGACAGTAAAAATCTTAAAAAGTATTCTCCAATTAGTACCAAGCCTTCAAAAAAAAATAAGACACTTTCCTTGAATTCATTCAGATTACTTTAACAATAGGTGTACACCAGTACTACTTTGACACCACATGGAATGAAAATGTTCAGAAAACCGGAGCTCTTATTATTTTCTCTTTAACAATTGACCCAAGGATAAAGTCAAACAACAGAGGTTTGCAATATTCTTTAAAATCCAACTACGTCACGTGAACTTGCATGCACCCAGAACGTTAGTGATTAGGGGGAATGGAATGACATCTCTATCCATGCAAGAAGGATACTTTGAGCAAAAAAAACTGTCACAAATTTTCATGTTCAGAGAGACTAAAGGATGTAAGATATGTGATCATATTTAAGAGGTCAGGATGTACAGTAGATATCTCCCTAATAGAATAACCATTTCCCAAGCCTGCAAATAATCCAACAACGCATACGCAAGAGGCACACATTCAAAACATAATCTTATTTGCTGAATCTGCATGACATGCAGTTTTCCTGATACTAAATCATCATCTGTAAATCTCTCCCGAAAGGTCTCCAACCTCGGTGACCTCCCCTTTCAATTGAACAGAAAGCTTAAGCACAGAAGTATTTGTAAGAGTTTTACAATGTAACCTGCTCATTGCAACAGCACTTCCTTTCCAATTGCAAAAAGAAAATCTATTGAGAAGTCTAAAAGTGGTTGATATGGTCGCGAATGCTCACGACAGTCTTCTCACCGTCGCAATGGGTGTGCACTACTTGAAAAGAAATACGAAAGAGGCATGCACGGAGATATCAAAAGGGGAATCTCTTTCATAGTGTGTGCATCTTATAATTTACAACAAGTTCGACGTTTCTCTCACCTTTCGAAAAAATGGCAGCGGCAACAACGAGGTTGCCAGCTTGTCTCTCTACATTAGCGCCTGGAAACATACTTCGCAGAACTTGAAAGCTTGAAGCTCGCACGGTGAGGGCTGCTGCAGCTGCTAGATTACAAACGTCAGCCTCTCCATGCCGCTCCAACACACTCGTGTCTTATGTTACGGGTTTTTTTTATCATCACCACACAACCCACCGATTGGTAAACCCCTTCAAAAATTTACACTAGGGAGAAATATTCTCCGTCTACACTCTACAGTAGTAGTAAGATTTCACAGAGACAGGGGACCCAGAGACTCCCCGCCATCGCCCACATGCCACAAGAAATGCGCGTAGTTGCTTGCGGGAAAGGAGCTGTCGGGATCRGCCGCCATGGCGGCCTTGTAGGCTCGCTCAGCTGCCCAGCGATTCCCTCGTCCTARCCACAGAAAACTCGCAAAACGACCGAGAATGGCGGAATCCAGGGGATCCGCTTGCATGGCCTGGTGGAAATAGCCCTCCGCCCTGCAACAGCATGTGTCCAGTTAGTTTAAGACATTCACTATCCGATTGCAACAAAAGAATACAAGCTAACACCTCAGAACCTTGGAATAGAGCATACTAATTCGACTAATTAGGTCGAGCCAAGTCCGATCACAACTGAAGAAACGAACACAAAAGAGAAAAAAGAGAAAAAAGAGAAAAAAGAGAAAGAAGCATTAACATTGAACATACCAACATGTCTACCTAAGTGAAGCCATGGATGCTGGATCCCCCCAAAAGGAGAACACAAACACTCCTCTGAAAGGGGTAGAACAAGAGTAACCCTCCAAGAAAGAGAAAGAAACATTGGAATTGAAACACACCATTACGTCTACCTAAGTTGAGCCATGAATGCTGGATTACAAGGAAGGAAAACACGAACATTCCTTTGGAAGAGAATGAACAAGAGCGAAACTCCAGGTTCAACATGAGATGACAACAAAGAACAAGAATAAGAGCAAACAACTCGAAGAAAGAGAACGCACAAACATATCTACCAAGGCTCATCAGTACGCAAGCGRRGAAACGAGCGAACATTCCACAAAAGAGAGGAATAGGAACGTTGGATCTGAGCATACCGATCATGGTCATGGCGGACAACGTAGAGGAATTGTGCATAGTTCGCCAGCAAGAGCGAATTCGTCGGATCTTTCGAGAGCGCATGTTGGTACTCGAGATCCGTGCGATCAAAGCAAGCATAGTTGTCCGATTCGAGATGAGCCACAACGGGGGCTACTAATCTTCGAATGGTCTCTTGCTCCAACACCGCTTGCTGCTCACTGCTCTCCCCTCTCTTACTCTTGATCTCCTTCATGGAGCTTTCCACCCACGCCTTCATAAGCTCATGCCGCATCTCCACTTCCTTCATCTTCGCATTCCCATCCAGACGAACCGAAGCGTCACGCACGGACTCTTTCTGCGACACCACGTAGTTCGAGTTTCCAGAGCCTCCTTGCAGCCACGCGTCTCCGTCGAAGTTTTCAGCAATCCTTGGGGAGTTTGTGTTGTTCCCCCCGGAGCCAGCGCTGGAAGGACCGGATAAGGAACGCGACTGCGGGTTTTGGGGTTTCAAGAAGAAGTGGGGGTCGAGCGCGGCTTGTGGGTTTGGGTTCGGGTTTCCGTAAGTGGAGAGGAAGAAAGCGATGGGGGCTGGGGTTTCGCTGACGCTGGCAAGGGCGACATTTTCCCCCATGGAGAAGACGGTGAAATTCGCCAGTAGGAGCATGACGGACACCATGAGCTTGGGCGTGCACGCGAACACTTGTTGGAAGAGCCAGACGAAGGAGGAGTGCATCTCCCTGTGCACGAGAAGAAGAACCTCCTGCAYGTCCCACTCGGAGAACAAGACCTGGCGAATCTGAAGCGCGTGGCTCTGCACGGCCTTGATCATATACACCATGGAGGAGAAGGCGTTTCGGATGGCGCAGCCTTGGGGATGCTCTGGCTGCGATGGTGTTTTTGGCTCAACAGTCCGTCGTCGCAGCTTTTTTATGGACGACGGGAGCTGYACGCCTCCCATGCCCAAAGTGCACAGCGGCTCGGGATCCACAGTTTGACCGGGGATTTGTTGCGGAGAAGCAGATGCGCTGTTGAGCGCTGCGCCATTTGCCACTGGGTCGAAAAAAGTTGGACATGAACGAACTTCGCCCCTGGCGTGGTGGGAGGCTTCCAGCGCCATCATCCTCGTGAAAAACTCGTCCTCGAAATCGAGTGACGACGATCTTCGAAATTCGTCGAGATGTGCGGAGCCGAACTTGAGGCTGACCATGGAGGTTCGCTTCGAGTCCATGTCCTCTTCCCCCTGCCCATTCCTCTGCTTCTGGAAGCCTCGTGGTGCGTGATCGAGGCTCTCCTCGCCGCGACAATCCTCGTCGCTCTCGTGCTCCGGCAAGCCGTCGAACGAATTCGCTCTGCAAATGCCCGAACGATCCAGGCCGCGGTTACTTAGTTGCTCTGAGGAAATTATGTCTACAAAACGCCGTGATGAGTACGTTTGATCGAGTTCTCATCTGGCAGCGCCTCCGGCTGTCCCGAAGATTTGGAAAGTGGTCGCGTCGGTTGCTAGCAAGCTGGCAGTGTAAGCTTGGCCACTTCAATCAGTTTGCTTGCAAACAAAAGCTGCGTTTCGTCTTGCAAAGTCTATCATAACTGCCGTTGAGATCATCATCAAAAGCTGCGCTGATTTCTGGTGGAGGGAGGCTGATCGAGTGAAGGGCGACTGAAGCACTGCCACGCCACGCAGCATACTCGACCAAAGCTAGACCGGGGGGTCTTGTGTTTGGACCCTGTCGCCCTGTCGGTCCTAAAAAAAATAGGATAAGCCAACCGGGTTCGACACTGAATAGTGAAATTAGGTTGCCCCTCACTAATTTCTTGGCATTCCACACTATATAAATAGTTACTGTATGTGTACAAGAATGCACTATTTTTGAATTAGTTATTGGTGTAATTGGGACTCATGAACCTCCATGTGTAAAATTGGAAGTATTTGTAGAAACATTTGTTGACTTTGATGGCTTCTAGAGTTATTTTCTTGGGGTAAGGCAACCTAATTGTAAAGGCAACCTAATTTCACTATTTAGTGTAGAGTGGGGTAGGGTGATTGCAAGAAAGACCCCCCCTCCTCCCCCGTTTTTGTAGTGTTTGGCGTAGTACTCATGTTTTTTTCGGGAGTACTGTAAAATTTAAAAAATGTGAAAAATATATTTAATGTATACACCTATAAGAAGAAGGTATTCTATGAAGGAAAAGTGTAGGAAAATTCTCTAAGTAGTAGAACTAGAAAGGTGCAAAATTTCATGAAAATAGGTGTTTTGATGATTTAATTTGTAGAAAATAGGAAATGGAATTTTTTTTAAAACTAAAAACTGGAAATTTGGGAGAACTTTATGATAAAGAGATTTCACCAAAATAATGATCTTAAAACCATCTTGAATGTTCAGAAGTGCGCGCGCAAGAGACCCCTGTTAGCACGCATGTAGAGGATATAAAATAATGTTTTTTTAGATTCCCTTTGGCAGATGCATGCCTACCTAGTGTGGGAATAGACCACAAAAATTTCAGCTTTAGATCATTAATTTTGGGCACTCCCCAGTACTAAAAACCTCTAAACTGCAAAACGTGACAAATTAGCTAAGTTGAAATTTAAATATAAAATGATTTTTTAAAATTTCTAAAAAATGAGGAATCTAATTGCTATCAAGAAAGACATCTCCAATAAAATTCTCAAGTTAATTGATCTCATACTTCAAAAGTTATAGTGGATGGAAACTCCGCAATTTGAATTGTGACGCAAAATAGTACTAGACTTTCTTGCATTCACCCGGTACGAGGTCCGGAAAGGTGTATAACCCTTGAAAGGCCTTAGGGTTTCTATAGACAATCTATATTTATCCTTGAACCCCTTCAATTGTAATTTAATATATGAATTGTGAATTAGTATAGTAAAACCTCCCTTACTCACTCAATCCGAACTAGTTTCACATATTGGTTTACAAGGTTTATAGGCTAAGAGAGGGTCAGATTTAGTTACAACCTTTGTAATGCGGTTCAGTCCAGGCTGACATATCGGCTTATAGAGGTTTTATTGGCTTATAGAGTAGCAACTTAGAGAGGCTCTATTCTAGAAGTTCTAATAATCCTCATCCTTTGAACTAATATAACTCTCCACTGTAATGTGTCAGGCCCGTCCTAGCCCACATACAAACAACATGAGAGAAAATGACCCTCCCTAATTCTAATAACCTCTTTATGGTAATGTGTTAAATGAGTCCTAGACCCTTGGCTTATTAGAAGTTCTATTGTATATTGTTATTTACGTATTATCATGATCATTGATTTACTTTGTGTAGAAAAGTATTTAGTCAATGTTATTTTGATGAAACATCATTGTATTTTTGATATACAATATGGTCGCAAAGGGCTTTCATGTCATTCTAGAGTTAAATGTTGATGGCATTTGGGAAGAAGCTAACGTCTTTGAAATAATTTTTCAATATAACCAGAGTGAAATTGGCATCTAACCCTAGTTGTTTTGTGATTTTTGGACCTTTGTGAAAGTAGTAATGAATTTTGGAATTTCAAACTCAATCAATAGTCATTGAAACGGTCCACCTCTTGAAATGTACACTACTTGGTGCATTGCTGCTACAATAAAGAAAACAAAATGTAACTATACGTTAGAGGACGTATTTAGTGAGTTTTGTCAATTTTAGGTCCTCCTTCCTTAGCATCATTTGTGTTTATTTGTTGAATTAGTAAAATTTGGAGTTTGCCAAATATACCATTGCCATCAAATTTAGAAATTTAAATTTAGGTTTGGAATAAAAGCCCATGTATTAGTTTGGGAGGTTGCAAAATATAAAATTGAACCTTAAAATAAATTCAAATGACTGTTTTTAGGTGGTTGTTGGAATTGAAAAAATAAACGTGTTTCGAAGTATGCCTTCATCCTCTTCTAAATTTGATATCATTAAAATGTGTCTCAATGGGGTACAACCACATCAAACATGTGTAAAAGCCTCGGTTTAATTGCACAAAATTCCATATTTTTGGAGGTGATTTTTCAAATTCACAAGACGTCAAGGAATGGTCATCGAGGCCAATTTGTCTTGAGAGATAGACCTAGCCTATGGGAGAATCAAAACTACATGAAGAAGATAGAGGGGGTTGAAAGTCCAATTTGACAACTCTTGAGGGGAGACCAAGCCACTCCCCTCCAAAAAATCCTAAAATTTCAATGTAAGATCCAATCCGAACCATGGCTAAAAGGAGGGATAAGCCTACATTCCAACCTATATATGAATTGCGTTTTCTAGCTTTGAAGTTCATGAAAAAATTGCATGTATGCTTGCAACCAATCAATGAAAAGGTTAGAATATCCAATTCATATCCATTTTACTTACATTAAAATAAAGGCTTTGATCTTTGAAGGGCTACAAACTTGAAGAGGTCACAAAGTATTACACAAATATTCCATTTCCATGGCTTCAACAATCTACAGAATTTATAGCCGACCACGTTAACTTTTTCAAAAAAACAATGCTTGGGATCTATGAGCATCATTCAGTAAGCATCACACTATTTGATAACCCATACTGCGTAGAATTAAAGTGTAGCCAATGAGACAGTTGCTCAACTGTCCTTTTGGGGGGGTGGGGGTGGGGGTGGGGGKGGGAAACATGTGGCTCACGTTATGCGCACTCTGTGTTGGGAGCAGTGTTGGCCAGGACTCCAGGAGAATGAGAACCTGGAGAATCAGGTTTGAACAGAAACCAAAATTCAATTCCCAACATTGTGCAATTGTGCAACCACACAATGTTTTAAGTTATAAGCCAGTGTTATAGATACCACTCACTGGCATGCATTTGAAAAATTACATCCAGTTGGAAAAGGGTAAAGTCGATCTGGCAGACTTTTAATATGTTGACCAATTCATGACAAAGTTTTCATACAGTAATAATGTCACAACTCAGTCAGCCAAAACAAAAATTGACTTAAGTTAAGTTATTATTATGGTGAATTCACTGTCAATGTTCAGTTTGGAAACTTTTTGAGTTTTACCAGCTAATTTCCTTCCATTCCCAAATTGAACCAATTTTTCAAGCATCGTGTCAAGATATTTTCTCTATTTCATACTCAGAGTATAAACTGTACAGATTTTTCCACCAGTTTTAGGCCAGACATTTTCACATTGCAATTGGGGTTTTCCCAATTCCTCTACTGTAGCTAACTTTGAACTGGATGCTAGCTTTTCCCAATTATTGGGTGAATTTCTCACACCAAAGGTTTTGGAATGCTACAAGAAGCAATTTTGCCATAAAGTGGGTACACCCAACAAATTGCACCCTCTCTAAAACCACCATCGTCAAGCTACGTGCATCTCCAAAAGCATTATGTACATACCAGCCTTGAAGAAGCAATTTCGAACATCTATGCTCCTTTCTAACATTTGCATAGGCTATCCAAATATCACGTTCTTTGGTGCGTTGGAACCTCCTTTCACTTTCACTTGCCAATATGATMATCAATGAAAATTTGACCGGTCTAATAATAACAACTAGGCACAGTAACCAAAAGTGGCTGTTTGGGGGACCCACCTGCCTGAGATTGTTTTCTACACTGACCACATGGTGCAAAACCAACCACCGCAACGACAGTCCCCCCGGCCATCCAATCCTCCATCGTCTTTAGCCTCAAAACCAGCACTTTCGTAGATCTCTCTGTTCTTTCCAAGGATGGGGACCTGAAGGATAACTCCGTCCAACCCCTTTTGAAGACCATTTGCCCATTTTTCTTGTGGGTGAAACTCCTTAATATTAAATGACTTAAGTTAAGTTGCTCGTGGCATGCATGGCACTCGGCGCCCTTCCACTGAGTTTCAGTTATAATGGAAGCTTTAACTTAGATTGGTGTAATAAGTAAGTAAGTTTCAGTGAATATTATTCTTCCCTGCAGTCCCATGTGGCTCTCTTGTACAGTAAGTAAGTCACACTAAATAGTGAAATTAGGTTGCCTTTCCAATTATGGTAACCGATCAAATAAGCAATTATGGAATTGCAAAAACTTTGGTAATTTTATCTATTACAATGGAATTACTATGAATTTTGAAAGGCCAAAGTTGGGCTTGATCCATGATCAACATCTAGAGTCATCCAATTTTGATCATTCGAGAACTACTTTCTTGCTTATTGCTTCCTACTTTCGTGCTCACTTATGTGTCATGAACTTATTGGTCTAAACCCTAAAAAAATAAAAAACACGCATTCCAAGGAGAAAATGGAAATTTGTTCCAACCTTGGTCAAAAATACAACACGCTATTGATTGGTGATGGGGCTTCAGTTAGTAATTGGTCCTTCTACCATACGTTGCCTTTCCAATGGACAGGGCAAATTGATCCCCTCATTGCCATGGTCAAAAGGTAAATGTAAAAATTGCCCCCTATTTTGTGACACGTCAATTTTGAATTTCCCCACCTCATCCTATCMCAGCTAATTTGGAGCCTTTGATTGAAAATATGAGTTCAGAATTTGCAAACTTTATCAAATGTGTAAGATAAAAGAATTCCATTGTTTTCTTCAAGACATAAAAAAAGGGCAATAAGATGGTCAATTTGCCCTGACCCTTTCCAATTAGGTTGCCTTATCCCAAGAAAGTTACTCTACATACCATCAAAGTCAACAAATATTTCCATGTGTATACATCGAAGTTCATGAGTTCCAACTATACTAATAATAACATATTCAAAAGTAGTGTGTTCTTGTAGTGTACAGTGACAATAAATATTCATATAGTGTTGAGAAATTAGTAAGAGGCAAAGTAATTTCTCTATTTGATGTAAGGTAAAACAGCCCATTTTGGATGCTTTACTCATTGTAGACTCTTAAAAATGACCCCATTATGGTTTTCTTCCAACTAGGTTATGGTTTTCTTCTAGTGAATTAGATTTGGGCCACAATCAATGTCTTAGCAAATTGGAATGGAGTTATTAGTGACCACAATAGGAACTTTCAGCTTTTTAGTGTTAACTCATTATAGGAAGTAACCTTTTCAGGTGTTCCATATTAGAAAATATTGTGACGGCAGTAGGTGAGTGAGATGAGCGTCATGGATACAATTTTGGTTGGTTTGGGGGTAGTCTAGAGGCTCTTTTAGGCCATGATAGGCTGAGCACTTCAAAAATTCACAACAAATTCACACTTTGTCAATAAAATATAATTTCAATTTCTCTTGCTATTTCTATCACTAGCCTATACATGGAAAATAATTAGAAAATTTTAGCTATCACATGACGGCAAACCTTACATTTATTCCAGAATGGGCTAAATTATCTTAAGTTACTATTAACCCCTAAGCGCTCAAACGAACATTTTTTGGTCGCCGCCCGACTTCGGGCAGAATTTTCAGGCAAAAAAAAACTTGTTTAAAACTTTTTTTTTTACTTGAAAATATTGGGTTGTCTTTCAATATTTATATTGAAAACTAAGATCACTACGGTCAGAAAAAAAATCATAAGAGAATTAGCACAATGTGTTTAGAATTTTCTAATGTCGAAAAACTTACTATTTGAGGAAAGAATTGATATTTTTATGACCAAATCTCATGAATTTTATTACAATTCAATAGAAACCACAATTTTGACCAATCAAAAAAACTTCAAGTGTTAAGGATAGAAAATGTATTTTTGGTGAATTTTTGAAGTTATATCTTCAAAATTCATTTGAAGAGAATCTGAAAATAGTTTTATAATTTTGACCGTACGGATATCTTCTACTTTTTGTGCTTCACATAAACTTCTTTGATACAAACTTCAAAAAAGTTATACAATTTATATTTTATAACACATTTGTGTTTTGTCCAAACCCCTTGGGCTTTAGGGGTCAAGTAACTGTAGATCGAATAGTCCCTAATAGTTTCTGTTGTGAGGAATAACTTAACCCTTGAATGACGGACCGGTGGCTGTGGAAATCATGCATTTTGATACTGTGTGACATCATCTCCTTTGAAATAGCTAAATCTATTTATTGGAAGTCAAAGTATTGTAGAAGATCTCCCCTTTCCACCCCTAATACCGAGGATGAATGATTGCATTTCTATCCTATAAGGAAAGATTCTTTGCCATTCATCGGATGGATGGACGGACGCAAAATGTCCTCGGCGTCCTTTAAGGGTTAATAAGTACCTTAAAATTGCTCTTATTCTACAGTACCTTACTGTGTGTGGTCATGATCCATGATTCTTACCGGACTCACTGCAGAATGGCAGAATGGCAGATGCATTTCCGCCTTGGGACCCGTGATTTGCCACCAGAGTCCGTCCTTCCGTAGTTCCGTCACGCATTCCCAGTGCACCTTCSGCAGTACTGTAATGAATGGAAAATAATTCCACGCCACTTGGCACTTGGCAAGGCGCTCTGCGACTGAGGCTCTGGCATGGAGGCGCAGCAGATTCTCGGGGTGCGGCGGCAAATGAGAGTCAGACACTTGGCTGGAGCTGGGAGGTTGGGATTTCTGTTATTGTATGTTGCCTGGGAAAAGAAGGCTAATTTAATGAAGGTAGAAGCACCAGTAGTCGCTCATTTAACCCTAGAGCGTCTTTATCCATCCCCAAAACTTGCGAAAAATCATTATAAATTGCTATTTGGAAGCATAATTTGGAATTGATAAACAAATGAAAGTTGTAGATTGAGAGTTGTAGATTCCATCCATATGGTTAGATTCACCAATGATATCACCAATATTTTTTTATAAATTTTCAAAGGAAAATTTCAAAATTCCTTTAAAATTCATCAACTAGCAAAGTATTATCATTTTTGGAGTAGAATTTTTTGGAGTGGATTTGAAATGTGGTTCTCTTGACATGGTTGATTTTTTGGAATTTTTGTATTTTTAAAATCTATGACCTCATTTTGGCAAATCCAGTTTTGAACTAAAGTCAATGCAATTTTGGCTTGGTCAACCACTTGACATACTTGCACATTGGTAATTATAGAAAAATGTATACTCTAAAAACTCCAAATCCAACACTTAGATAGAACAACAAGTTGATATAGTATCCCCACAAATTAAAAAACTTTCATCCAAGCAGTTAGGAGGATGAAACTGCACTTTCAATTTGTTCATCGTTTAGTTTCTGGACGCTGGCGCGATCCATGGTTCAACAATTGTAGCAGATTGGAGTGAGCAGTATGAGGTTGTAGAATTTTTTTTCACATGTATGAAGATAGGAAATATGGGAATAGCAAAATTTTCAAAATTTTATTTCCGAAATTGAAATGAGTGTGAATTTCGGAAGTCAAAAAGTGCACTTCACGCATTGCCAATGTCTACGGTCTTTCAATTCCGATTAGTTTAGAATTAATTTCCTGCTCACTTCTTGCTACTTTCTTGTTGACTACTACGAGACATGAGTTATAATCTTATTAGTCCCAACTTTGTGAAAGACCAAGAAAACACATTACAACCTTGGGTTGGAATTACTATTTTTCTACAAGTTGGGGGTTAGGTGTGGTTAACAAGTGGTGCCCTAACCTTATACTTAATTCTTAAAGGACAAACTAGTGACCAAATAAATTATCCATTTTGGAACAATGAAAATCATTGGTATTAAAAAGAATCCAAAAACACTCATTGGAAGTCAACCTGTTGTATATAATATTTATTTTCACCTAAAATTTTGAAGATGAATAGCCTTGCACTTCTAGCCTACACAAGAGAATCCCTTGTCATCCATCATATATCTTCACAGTACAGGAATGGGAACATGAACACTAATGGGTGTTTCTACCTTAGATCCTCCCATTGTGCTAGTTACTCACCCATTAATTTGCCAAAATTTTAATAACTCTTTTAGCATCATGACAATGCTAGATACAATATTCGTTGGTATAAATAGGGCATGTCCTATTTGACTTGCAATGTCCTTCTGAGGGTTAAAAGACATACTTATTTCTTCCTTTCCACATAGTACATCATATGCAACACCAATGTTCAACGCTCTTATTTTTATCCTTTTTGTCGGAGCAAATTCAACTCAACTCAACTCCTTAATTGCATACACGCAACTGAATTTTGTTTTATGAGAGCATTCCTATCGTGACATGCTTAAGGGTTCGACACTCTTCAATTGGGGATGAAAAACACTACAAGCCCTTCTCAAAATTCACTTCGCACTCGATCTTTGCGTGTCAAGGAATGACCCTTGCAATCACTATTCATCTGAATTTAGATGCTTTATCCTTTATTCTACTTGATGAGTGGTCTTTTTAAGATTTATTGGCCATGTTTGGTGAGCAATGATGAAGGACAAGAAAATTGAAGGCCTCCCAAAATTAGATGGGAAGTGTGTCAAGTTGCGTGTGTACCAATGGCCATGCTCATACTCATTAACTTAGATTTCTAAATTATACTCCGGAGTACTTGGTGTGGTGGACTTAATCCGGCCATTCTTTTTTTCTTAGGAAAATGAAATTTAAAAATTGAAAGTGTCCCATGTGTTTAAAGAAGAATTTAATAATAGTAATAATAAAATAATTAAAAATTTAATGTAAGTCTCCAATAATAGGAACAAATTAAGAAACAAAAACATCAGTTAGGGTCCCACTGAATTGTGATTTTCTTCAGATATTCAGATAACTAAGGTGGAAGAGACCAAAGTCTTCTTCACACCTCCGGCCTGGGTCATAAAGGGCGTTCTAGAACATAAGAGCTTGTCACAAGTAAGGTAGTATGCTCTAAAAGCTACCGTCTCCTTGAAACCGCCCCTATAAATAGCGATAGAATGGAGATGAGGTGATCTTTAAATGGACCATATTCACCATTGATTGAATCAAGAAAAAATTCTTTTTTATTGCAAGAGCCAATCATTGTCTTTCATTTCCTCCCATCTCTTTACAAGTTGCAAGTGGACAGATTTTGAAAGACTTATGGTCACAAATAGGTGCCTATGCCCCAAATCTTTGAAAATTCATATGTAATTCAAAAATGCTTGGAAAAATATGAAACCACACGTGCTAAGTCCCACATGCTTTTTACTTTCTCTGAAAAATGAGCTAAATATATTTTTGTACACAGAAACCTACGAAAAAAGCGATCAACCTTTAAATGGTCACTTTAAGAGCAATCTACTTTAAGTGGGAATTGACATGTTGAATTTTTACATTCCATTTCCAATCGAAGTACTCCGAATCTTACTAGAGTCTTTTATTAGCCAAGTGAATTAGAGATCTTTTTTCAATTCCCATCAAACTCTCTAAAATTTAATTTATTAATAGTAACCATGTTCACATGTTTATTTGGTTACATAATTATAAGGTATAAACTCACCGCATTATGGACCAAGTGGAAGCAAGCCCATCATGGGCAAAATTGTAATGGTTGTGTACATTTCAAAAAGTGAATTACAATCAGGTGCCCATGTTGGGCTTGCACCCATTTGATCCGTAAAAAGGTAGTACTTTATTTTAATCATCTACCTCCTTGCATTTGAAGTCCAACATCACTAACAATTAGACAAGCAATTGCTCAAAGTTGGTACACTCAAATATTCATTTTTTTGCTCCCAAAATAAGCTCTATTCATAACAAAAAAAAAAGATTCCACATTATTCTTTCTAAAGTTTCCACACAAAAATATTTTAGGAAAAAATAAACCAAAAAAGTTCATTTTATGGTTTCTCAATAGGGGTAGTCACACCTTGCCGAAGAGAGTGTGATTTCTTTGAGAACGTAGACATGGCAGTCTGAGTGTCTCTTGTAGAGGAGAATTTCTCAGGGAAATTGGAGTGCCGTTTCTTCTCCTACGCATATGAAGAAACAACGTTTGTCTGAGAAAATTCTAGAGGAATTTGGAGATGGTTGGATGCGCTTGATCTGCGGAGCTCACTTCCAGTATGACAGGTGTCTGTTTCTTCGAGGATTACTCCAAACATTAAAAAGGGCAATCACATCTTCTCCACCAACACATGCTTTCTATTGGTTCCTCTTTCATGTACTACATTTCTCCAATTTCAACAAAATTTGATTTTCGGAGGAGGTGTGACTACCCGTAATGAGGAATAGGTCCTTATTACCTACTATACGTGAAAAGAGGACCCCAACAGTGAACAAGATTGTCTTATATGGCTACTAAGCCCACCCCCAATCCTAGATATTAACTCATAAGCACCTCCTAGGTATCTAGCAAAGCATAATACCTTTCAACCTAGAAGCACCACTGACATTGCCTGATGAGTGGTTTTACAATGTTATGTTTGGGGGCTATTTTTAGAATTATTTTTCACCAACCCTGCCCCCTCAATGACTCTCGTCAATGACTTGCATGGGCACTTCTCGTCCTGCCATCTGTCAATCAGCTCGTCTGTTCTGCATGCGTCGTGCTTATCGCCCCGGATGTGGGCAGGTCAAGCCATCGATGCCTGGTTGACAGAGAATCGGAATCGGTTACTCTACAGAGGACTGAGTCTACTCTGTTATGAGTTACTTAACCGTGGAAGGAGGCCTATGACCACGGATTTCAAGCTATGAGTTAATCCTTGAACAGAATCAATTTGTGTAGGACAGAAGTGCAACTATTCATCCTCGGAAGTTTGGTAGAGCAATAAATCGTGCCCACAAATTGGGCCCCGCAGACTAGATTTACCGTTGGGGAAAACGCAAGAATGTTTTATTTTTTGCACAATTTATTTTTTGCAGTTTCTGAATTCAGATTTGCAATCAGAGATCCCAAATTAGCTAGGGAAGCTACAAAATACACCCTAGTGACGGCTCAATACAGGGGGCTTTTATTTACTTTCACCCTCAAACATTACCCTGCACGGCCCAGTTCGTAGGCACGATTTATTGCTCTATGGAAGTTTGAGTGGAAAGGGGAGATCTTCTACAATACTTTGAATTCCAATGAATACTTTCGGATTATTTTAACCCCTAATGGACCCAGGCCTTCTTTTTGCAAAAACCACACTCAAAACTACCATTTTTATAGCAAAGAGCAAAAAAATTGAATTTTTTTTGGCACATCCACAAAACTAATATGAGAATGTGGTAAAAATTTCAGAAATTTTGACTACACAGATTGCAAGATATTTGCGTTTATTAAAAGTGAAAAAAACAAGTTTGTCAACATCTTGCAGGACTAGATTATTTGACTTTTAACCTCCTTAACTTTAGTATTTTGCACTACAAAGTTTTCATCTTTAAATCTTTATGATGGGAAGAATAGAGTTGAGGGTCTAGGAAAAGATAAGTAAATACAATAAAGCTAAATTTTTATTCTTAAAATAATTGTTAAGTAAAAGTAGGTACAAGATAGATGAAAAATCTAATTTGTTGATTCTTTTTAAGATGGAATTAAAACACACTAATCCCAATGGTGAGATTGTTCTAGCAAAAAAAATAAACCATGTGGAATTTCTTTTTGAAAAATTGTAAAAGTTGCATTCGGAAACAAATCCTACAACTTATTATTTCAAAAAGATACTTAGATTGCCCAAAAAACAAAATTGTCCATAACTTCCTCATAACAAATGCAAATGGAATGAATCAAATCTTTTTATGTAGGCAAAAAAAATAATCTATTAGAAAAGAAATTTAAAAATAAAAATAAAAATAAATTATTTCTTTTGGCTACCCCCTCTCCCTTGTTTTGAGCTTATTTGAGCATAACTTTGTTCCAAGGCATCGATTGAAAAAAGGATTATACCCCCATGAAGCTAATCATTTTTTCTATTTAAAAAAAAAAATCAGAAAACGAAGACAAATATTGAGATTGTAGTTACCTACCTGAAATCCCATTTGTCTATTAAACGGACAATGGTATTTGAGGGTTTAAATTAGTGGTTTCCACAATATCAAAATAGACGATTTTTGCGGTTAGCAATCTGTCCTTATTGCCTCAATCTTTTTCTAAATTTTTGCACATTTTTGCTTGTAGCTTTGTAAAAAATATCATTTACCAAAAATTCATGAATTTGGTCATTAACCCCTAAAGGACCATTGTCCCTTCGGGGGACAAATGAGATTTCGGGCAGGTACCTACGGCTCAATTTCTGACCTGATTTTTTAATATTTTTTTTGGAAATAGAAAAATTGATTAGCTTTGTGGGAATCTAATTGTTTTTTCAATCAATGCCCGTGAACAAAAGTTATGCCCATATAAGCCCAAAATAGGGGAGAGGGGGCAACCCAATTTTTTTATAAAATTTGATATTTAATTAAATTAAAATTTTTTCCTCATAGATTATATTTTTGCCTACATGGAAAGCTTCGACTCACTCCATTTGGATTTGTTATAAGAGGTATGGACAATCTTGTTTTTCGGGCAATTAGATCATTTTCTAGAAAAAAATAACTTGTAGAATTCATTTCTGAATGCAATTTTGACAATTTTTCCAAAAAAAAGTTTCACATGGTTATTTTTTCTTGATAGAACAATCTCACCGTTGGAATTAGTGCATTTTAATTCCATTTAAGAGATATTAATTGTTTAGATTTTCCTTCTATCCTATACCTACTTCTACTTAACAATATTTTAAAGAATGAAAATTAAATTTTTTTTTCTTGATTTTTTTTTCTAGAATCTCTACTCAATTCTTCTCCATAACAATTTAAAGCTCAAAACTGTGTAGTGCAAAAAATTTAAGTTAAGAAGGTTCAAAGTCAAAAAATCTAGTCCCGCAATGTGCTGAAATTTTGTTTTCCCACACATTCTCATACTAGTTATGTATAAGATCCTATGGTTAGATGTGAAAAAAAAACAATTTTCAAATTTTATTACTCTTTGCCATAGAAATGGCAGTTTTGAGTGTGTTTTTGGAGAAAAAACGCCTTGATCCTTTAGGGGTTAAGGAAGGTTGTCTCTTCTAGATTTTAATATTACACTAGATGAATGAGAAGTTAATTGGGCTAACTACTGCCTTGAAGCCCTACGTTCATCATCCAGAATGTGGACATCGGAACACTTTAGAATCAATCTTGGAAGGACAAGCCTATTACCTTTGCTTTCAAGCTTTAAGTTAATCTTGGAAGGAGAGGCCTACCTACGCTAACTTTAAGCCTTATTGTTGTAATTGTTTTATTTATATGAAGTAATTGTACCTATTTTTTAAGTGGATAGTAATAGAAGTGAGGTTTTCAGACAATTAATTATTTATTCCTCCACTGGGCTTATTTGTTTCTCCCCATGATGGCCTTCATCGATAAAATCCCCCCCAGTTGGATTGATTGGCCCCTCCCATTATGACTTGTTTGAATCCTCCTATTCTCGAATCTTGCAAAAGTAGTTTGCCTAGAAATCAATATTGGTGATATAGAGTTTTGTACGTATTGTATATATTTTTCAGTATATATTTTATATATATTTCTTCTGTATTTCTTATCTATATCCATATATTGTATCTATCTTCTGTATTTTTATCCATATCCATATTCAAGAGTGAACCCAGATTGTATCTCACATTGAAGATCAATGGCATTGGAGGGGGGGCGGGGATTTTTTTACACAAAATCAACATCTCTTAGATTTTTCCAAAAGAAGGGGGTGATTGCAACAAAAAGGGTTGTTTCCATCATCACAAGAGATAGTCTGTCACTCTGTTTACTTCCATTTTTCAATTAGATGTGAAAGAAACTTTTTAGATTTTTTCTCCAGAGATGAAGCCATATATATGGAATGATACTCCACTTTGTTATGAATTACTATATTGGGGAAGGAAGGGCCTATGACCATTGATTTCAAGCTTTACTATCCATCACTCTGTTTGATTCAATTTTGCAACTAGATATAAGTAAAATGTTTTATATTTACTTTTTAAAGATGAAATCATATGATGCTCATATAAGTGAAGTCATGCAATTTTCAATTTTTTGAAGGAAATTTTGAAACTTTGGTGAACATTTTTTTGAAAAAAATGAAGATCAAATAGAGAATATGCTCAAAAAAGCTGAAAATTTCACTGTAAATGTATATTACAGTGTGTAAAATTATGGTATCAACCAAAGGTATCATGTCATCCTAAAATTTGAAAATCAGCAAACCATGGTCCATGGATATAGATTAAAAGTTCATATTAATATAAATTATTTAAATTTTTGAATTTTCCAAAATTTTGAATTTTGAATTGTATGTACCCCTAAATCTTTGAGTCATTCCATTTTGATTGACAAGATGAAAGATATTAGGAATTTTAGGTTATAACTAATTATAAAATTTATTTTCTAAAATAATCTTTGAAGCCTTTTATTTAACTTTTGAAGAATAGGTCTACAACAAGTATGTGCTCTCTATTAAATTTGGCAAGTTCTAATAGAGATTCTCAAATAATGGAGGCCTTTAACGGCGGCCTTCTATTCACACAAAATCAGACAAACCTTGAAGAAAATAGAGAGATTCTAGAATTCTATATAGAAGTGTATAACATTGGTTAGCAAAATTTTCTAGGGTTTGTGAAAAGAGGGAGAGATAAGTTCTTTATTGTCAAGAATTTTTTTTTTAACATTGAACTTCAACTTTTAGGTTGCTTCTACTATGACAGTAAAGATAAGATATTCCTATAATGAATTTTTTCCTACTGCCATAGATTGAAGTAAAAACATCATAGAAGATAGCTTCCACGTTGGCAAACTTGGAAATTCATTTTCAAATCTAACACAACATGGAAGTTCCTTAGCTAAATAGACTGAATCACCCTTTGAATAGCCCGAATGAACAAAGTCATATTAAAAACCTAAAAAGGATCATTACCCCTCTTTGTTAACAATTGAAGTTTGCCTCGCAAATATTTACATCAAATATCAAGTTTAACCCCTTAATGCCTAAACGGACCGAAGGTGTGGTCGCATAGTCTTAGAGTCCAATTCAAATTGCTATAACTTTTGGATCTGATGGTTAAATTCAATAAAACTTAGTGCAAAATTTGCACTCGGACCTCTAGTTTTAATAATAAAATTTTTAGATCAATCCAAAATGTAATGATTGTTTGGAAGCCATTTAAAGTTCATGGGTTCAATTTGAGTTTATCAAACTGCATTTAAATAGTTGCAACTTTGGGAGCTTGTATCTTCTTCATCTAATGTTCATTTTTAATAAAATTTGTTGCGTTATGCTTCACTTGAAGTTCTAGTTATTGCCAGTAGTAAAATACCAATCCTTGGTGTTTTTAATGTTTGGGAACAATTCAAAGTTCAAAATTCAGACATTTTGGGATTACGGTGAACTTTAGCGGCTTGTATTTTCTTCATACAATGTCTTTTTTCATTAATTTTTGTGTGGGAAAGCTGCGCAATTAGTCTAGTTTATGTGGTTAAAACTTCATATCAATCCAAGAACTTATAACTAAGTGAGAAGCATTTTAGTAGAGAGAGAGGGTCAACTATAGATGTTTTTTTTGTACCTTTGTTTTGCTATTTTTTGCTATTTCAAAGCCATTTTGCAAACACAATGAGTAAATTGATCGAATGAAATTTTTTTTCACCAAATTGAATGTGTTTGTATGCTAATTTTGAAGCACTTTAAAATTAATTTTTTTCATTAGAGTAGGTTAAAAAATCAAATTTCACCTCCAAATGTGTTGATAAGAAATCTCAACATCCTTTTTGTACACTAAAAAATTCCAATCTTGCAATCTGTATTGCCAAATGACTCCAAATTCACGTCATCTACAACATGCACACTAGAAGATTGTAAGGTTGAGATTTCTATACCTTAGTGATATTTTGGACTCTTATACCACTTCAAAAGCAATCAGATGTTTTTAAACCCAAATAGACCTTAGCCTTCATGGGTTAACTGATCTATAACCAAACTAATTTCTCATTGTTCTTTGTCAAAGTACAATGATAATGTTGTAGGAAGAGAAAGAAAGTTTCTCATAAATTTGCATGAAATCCAAAAATATAAATTCATTGAATATCATAACCATGAGCCTAYWAGCAATGAAATCAATTAGCAGATGCTCTAAATCCATCCCTAAATTCAATGACGACTTCACTTGAACATTTCACAATAATTATAAATTTACTCTTGGAAATTTTGAAACAAGTGTCTACACACAATTATGCTACAGTGTCTTATTAAAATTCCCATGTTAGTATAATTCTGGCATTCTAATATTAAGATGCATTTCAAAGATCACCCGGAATGTTGGTTCTACCCACCAAGTCTAGCAAATAAAGATAAAACTTCATTCACGGACTTACTGGAATTTGAGCCTATTGTTGGAAATCCATGCGGAATCCCTCACTACTAGAAATTTTGGAGATGAAGTTGCCATACAACTGGAACACAATTATTAATTAATAAGCTGGGTCTCTAGCAAACTCAGACGCCACATCATCTACATTACATTACATATGTATATGTGAACATGAATTGTCTACTGGTCTACTTGGGTGTCCAATTAATCACCGGAGCATATATTGTAATTAAGTTACAAGCTGTGAACATTAATTAATCGTAACAATCACCGTCGGTAGCATATATTATTCTAATGGCGTCGATCATACATATATTTGAATGACAAGTTCTTCAGACAATGTCGTGGGTGATTTCTTCCCAATTGCCCCAGCCTGAAGTTCAAGCGACTTAGATGCTTAATTAATTAACTAGCTTCTGATACTAAGTTAGACTCAATATATATACAACGTACTACTGATGAATGTTCGTTGCCGGGAGAATTTGTACGTATATGATCGATGTCAATTTGCAAAGTTTCGGTACACGATCTTGCGGACAAATCTTATGTATTGCACGTATTGTATTATCTAGAATTTCAGAACTGTACTACGGTATAATTAACTTATATACATAAATATTAATCCGGCGGAGCTAAGAGGAAATGATTTTGACATACATGTACAGGAAGTTGGTTGTTGCGATCGACCAAACCCGCAAGAGTTTGGAAATTGATCAAAACCGTTGATCGATACAGATTTGGAACTTGTGTACATGCATACATGTTGTGTCTAGAAGATTTAATTACCGCTTAATTAATTGCTACCCTCTCTACATATATGCCTCGGGGTGGCGGTCTGATCGATGCATGCGTCGATATATCAGTTACGTTATATATTTTAATTTCTACTGTAAGTTCAATCTCCAAATGATCGAATTGAATCCTTGTGCTGTAACCGTTAACACCGTCCTAGCTCACTGCGTTGATCGAAGACTATTTGGGGTTTGGAGAGATGTTAGAACTGTAAACTCAATTTGTCCCGATCTGGCGGATCTGGCGAAATTTCCTGAGACAGAAGAAAAAAAACCACCGAACTCGAACTGAACGAAACTAAGGTTGGAATTGACTGATTGGGTGGGTGCTCATGCATGTGCATGCCGCCCCGGCCAATTGGAGTTGGATTTCATTTGCAAATTAAAGTGTGTGTGCAGTTTTTTTTTTTTTTTTTTTTGGTTTTGGACAAATGATTATGTGTCTTTTCTTTCAAGAGGGTTTTGAGTTTCATGGCTCCTTCATTTTTGGAGGCTTGAATTGAAAGAGGCCAATTTTGAGTATGCAATTTTGAATACATAATTTTTGACTATATGCAATTTTTTTAATCTAATTGGGCATTGCACGATGGATGAAATGAGGTTTTGGAAACATTGTGGCAACAATATGCCAGACCATGATTATATAGTCTGGCATTTTTTAACACATTTAACCTTTTTTTTTATTTTTTAATTTTTTCCTTGTAGGCTTGAAGCCACCTTTTTTTTTTTAAGAAATTGGGCATTTAATTCCCTAGAAAAACCCTGTCTCTGTGTGTGTGTGTTGCACTACTCTAGCTACGAACTTTTACCGCTTTAAACTTGCCCAGGTCAGTCCGTGTGAGATTGCCACCGAATGATAAAATTGTCTTTCACTGTTTATAAATTAATGTGTGCAAGTGCCACCACTTTGAGAACTAAGCGTGTGAGAGAGAGAGGTCTTGAGACCAAACACGAGGTTAGCCTGCAGGATGGTCAAGAATTTGTTCTCCAGACGGACCATGTTTAATTTTTAGTGGTATTCTAATCTCAATTATCATGTACAAAGGATTATAAATATATTTTTAAGCAATGTCAGTATTGATTGGAATGTGCTTTCTTGAATTACAAACTATACTCTTGATTCTATTTGGTGTTGTTTTTTAAACAGTGTTACTCCTATGAATATGGAGCTGCACTACATAGAGCTTTTATCATCAATTACTATATACTAGATTGTACTTCACCCTAGCGTTGTGATGATAAATGGTGTTCTCCTTTTCAAACACCTTAAATGGCAAAGACCACACTATACAAGAGACACTATTCAAAGTGAAAAGAAGTAATCAATCAATGAATTAAAATGCTCCCATCACAGGAGCATCATTAAATGATATCATCTTAAATATTGTAATGGTATCTATTTAGTGTGGACTATGGACCACACTAATTAATTCTTTTGCTTTATTACCATGTAATTACCATGCCAACAATTTGTTGTTAAGTGTGAACCTTCTCCTAAATTGGGTTTGTGGAAGATTTGCCGAAAATAAAAATAATGTGGGAAAAATCTATTTAAAATCTAAAAATACATTATGCCCATTTAAGATCAAAATTTTAATCAAACCTTCTAATCACCAATGAATTATATCACTACAACAATTAAGACTTTCAAAGTCTCAACATGTAAACCACACAAACCATTGGGTCTTCTATTTGGTCATGCAAACTAAAAGTTCTCTTCCTTCATCGAGCTAGTTGTTTGATACTCTTTTGACTATATAATTGTTGCCCAAATTTGGTCATCTTTTGTGCATTTCAAAATGCTTACTATACATTTAGCTAGCTCAATTGAGTTCTTTTTGTTTTCAATCTTTTTATTTATTTCAATTGAAAACAATGGCTACCCTTGAAATTCATCGTGATAATTGGTAATGCTTGAATATAATTAAAATTGTGCTTCGATGTTGTTGCAGAATCCAAAGGGCTAGATTGTAGTGTTGGCGACTTTGGTGATGGCGTTGGAAGAATCGTTGGATGCCCCTTCTACGGAGAAGATGAAAGACAATAGAGAGGCCGAGAGGGCGAACAAGTGAAATGAATGTCCTTCACCTGTCGCACAAAGAGGGGCCAGCATGCACTCACCTGGCCGTTCTTTTGACAATGATGACCAAGGTCGCCGTTGCTACATGTGTCCCAATTCGTAAACCACTGCCGAAAAATGCGCCGTTGATTGCCCGGAAGGATTCTACGGAGTAATTAGGGCTTCATGCTTGTAATGCCCGATTACGCGGGCAAATTGCGTAATCGGGCATTACGGATTTTTCATCCAAATTTTTTCAATCATCCAAGATTTTGCATTTCCCGGCAGCGGTTTACGCCAAGCCAATGGCCCTCGTTGTCGAGCATTGCATGCAAAAGAGTGCCTCCTCGTCGGGCTCCGTCCTCCTCATTGGCCCTTTTTGCATGCAATGCCCTCCTACTCAGGCATTGCCCTATACATAATAACCTAAAAAAGTCTCTTAGGTTATGTCATTACGGTATCAATGCATCAATGATCATTCACTCTAGAATCATCACAATTTGTTAGCTCTTCTAGAAATTTGAGCTCCAAGTTTTGAGATTTCACCTTCAAGCCATTCGACATTTTACATTCTAGATTTAATCGAGCTTCCAGCTTCAAGAAAACACTTTATAATTTCAAGTTTGAGATCGAAGCGTTAAGATTTCAGCTTTGACCTTCAAGTTCTGAGGTTCGAGCTTCGATTACCTCACACAGACCTTTAAGATTCCTGCTTCAAGCTTCCAATTTTGATCAAATTCCAGTCAGTTTTTAAGCTTTGAAATTTCAGCTTCAGTTGGTTGGCGCTGAGGAAGTTGAATTTGAACGTGATAGAAGACCAATGGAAAGAAAATTGTGTGGACAACAATTAGCATTTTGAGAGAGAAATTTGTACTTGAATTTTCTTTGCAATTACTAAATGTAGATCAACTTCCTATCTACAATTGAGGCTTGATGTAGAAGAGTCACTCTGGTCATTTTTTGACTAGCGTGAATGAAGAGTATGTTGGGGGTAGTTCTATTATCTATGTTGGATTGCTGTAATGTATAGTGGGAAGTCGCAATTCAAGGACATTCTGGCCTGTATATAATGGCACTACTGAGTGCCATTTTAGGTCAAAATGCCCAAGAATTGAGGCATCCCACTACATTAAGCAATGGCCTTGACAAAATACTGATTTTGCAATCATGACTCCAATGCGCATCAATTGATCAAACTGGAGAATGATTTGAATGAAACATGATAGACTACAATTTGAAAACAATTGGAGTAGACTTAGTAGCTTTGAAAGCTTGAGATATAGTTAATTACAAAGAAAACTCCARTGAGCTTCTTTTYAATTTAGATACATGTGAGAAGTAAGATTGTAACTRTAGTTAAAGTTTGCTAGTTCTTATAATTGATGAGATGGTCTCAACCTCTTTGAAATTTGAAAAAATGTGGTTGAGGAATGATCTTTTGACATTGTTGCAGATACTTATATGTTTATTGTTRTGTTGTTTGGGTCAAATAATCCTTCTGAAGTTGTTGTGAAATTTGTGGATGAAAAGGATAATTTGTTCTCCTTGTATAGTCAAGTCTCAAGTCAGTTGTGAAGGTATATTGTCATCGTGAACAATGTCAGTTCTTTTTCTCAAGTGAAGATCAAGTAATTGATTTATATATTGGTTCCAATTTTAGTTGACACTATGTATGTAAATKATTGAAGTGATTTATAGTTTATCYTGAGGCAAACTAATGAATAAATTTGAACTTGGATATGATGATTTTAGTAAGATTTGTGAGACGAATGATGTAACCAAATTTCAATAAAAAAAACACATGAAGTTTTCCATTGCTAAAGCTAGCTAACTTAATGCCGATTATGGTGGCATTCATGAAGATCTCAAGTCACATACATGATTAAGAATTGAACTAGTTGATTCTTACTTATGTTTTTGGCCTTGTGCACTATTGAATTTTTTTTCTTCAGTGACCAACTAATATGTGACAAATGTAGAAGGTGGGTCTACCAAGGGTGGTTTAGGGAGTGGATACAGCTTATTTGTGTATAGAAATTGAAAGTATGGTTTGGTATTTTCATGATCACAAGTTTATAGAAATACCACCAATAAGTTTGTAGTAGACTTAGAAAGGGTTGGATTCACTCTCCAATCTTCATTGTCATTGTTATTGATTAAAAAAAAAGCCATGTCTTGAAAATCAACAGTTTTGATCTTTAAGAAATGAGACAAGAAATTGTTCAAATTCATCAATTATTGGAAAGGTTTTCCTTCCTATAATATGCCTTAAGACACCTTTGAATGTTAATAAGYATAGTCGTAAACTTCATGCCTTACGAAGGCATTTGTAACTAGTTGTGATTCTTAATAATTACCTACTCTGAATGCAAATTCAATGAGTAGTCATGAGAGCCATGGGTCACTTTCAAGTGCAACTATTATTRGCACTTTTAAAAATTCWTTGTTTGTTCATCTCGTGTCCAAAAAAATGTGTGTAAAGAATATTCTTTCACTTCCAACAAGATCCAACAAATAATTAGGTAATTTAATAGTAAGAACAATGCTCAATTACTTTATCAGACACGTTTGGGTGTACTTATCACTAGAAGAAAATGGGGATATAAATGACTTGTCTACAATGACTGGACCAACAACAATGACTTCAAAATGACTATTTTGCAATCATTGTTGGTGGTGTACTCATTGTGGACAAGTAATTTATACCCCATTTTCTTGTAATGTATCTACACAAAATAGTGAAATTAAACTGCCCCTCACTAATTTCTAAACATTTGACACTATATATATTTAATATTATTGTTCAAGAATGTACTACTTTTAAATTAGTTATCGTTGTAATTGGGACTCAAAAAAATAACTTTCTCGGGATAAAGCAACCTAATTTCACTATTTTGTGTTACATGTAACTAACAAGGTTCAGTGATGACGTGGAGATCTGGGAGTCGCTTTCAAGGACAATAGGAATTTCCAGAGAGGATCTTGGTGACCTGTCACTGAAGAAACCGACAGGCTGCCGCCACTTCAATGAAGAGATGTCCGTTACAAATTTGAAAATGGGCGCGGAACAGGCTCCTCTCGACGTGGCCCGATGAAACTAAGGGTGACTACCTCACAAACTTCCCACTCCAGACCCGTGGTTTCRCCGGGCCACCCTTTCTGGCTCCGTCTCTTCCCGTTCACTCCGAATGTCAGAGGCTGTGGGTCAATGGCGGACACTCTCCCCCTCTCTCGCAATCTGGTGTTAAGCCCGTTCACTTGCGAGAGTTTCCCGTTGCGGGCATTTGTCGACCTGGAGTCGTGGCGGAGGGGCGTATTCCGAGCCAAATCTCAAGGTATATGGTGCTCTGTAGCGAAACTGCGGGCCTCGTTGAGCACGCCATAGCTAGTTCTAGCTTTAGGGTTACTCTGGGTAGTGATTTTTCGAGCCCATTGTGTCCGAATCTGCCTACATTGATGTTGCATTCTGAAGGACAARGGTTTTCTTAAGGTGTGGTTYGATTTTGAGCTCGTTGGTCCAAGGTGGTTGTTTATGATCAGTTCTGAGAGCGTCTGCTTGTCTTGTGTGGATAGGGGCGTATACTTTTGGTTTTTGTGTTCTAGTGGATTTTTGAATGCTTATTCACTCTTTGTGCTACACTCATTTGTTCGTACTTGCGTGGTTACCACGGGCAGGAATCTTTRGGCTGAGGTGTGATTCAACTAATGAGTGGCGAGCTTGATTCTTTCAKCTKTTAGTKATAGATTKTAGTTTTTTACCTTCTGGAAGAACTAGTACGGACTCAACATTGTCACAGCCATCGGCACTTCCCTGGCAGCCCGTCCTGAGTATACGTAGGAGAGGTATTCTCAGGTATAGTTTGGACTCTAGTTAGACAGTTGTACAGGACAAGAGTGAAGAGATGAAGAGGAGTCAAGYTGCAGAGCGGAGCCGAGAAAATGAGTCGCAACAAYYTGTTGCGCCTCTTGAATTAGGCCAGATTCCAATGCCAAGTAGTTCTGACCTGATTACTCGCAAGCTGAGGTTTTCAAGAACATCTAGCCGGGACAACTCTGACCTGGAAGGCAGAACCAGTCCAGTACATGAATCATACAGCACTTTACGAAGAGCACAGTCAGGGGAGCTCGCGCTCGAGCGACAGTCGAACCGAAGGTCACCCTCCAAAGATTTTGGAATGCTCGAGAACTTACAGGACGCACATCAGCGTGTTAGAAGTGTTGTCGGTGCCAGCGATCGTGTCTTAAGGAGCTCGCAGGCTAGGGTTTCCTCGGAGGACCCGAAGTTAAAGATTTTTAGAGATCGCAGTCCTGGCTCGGTGGATGAACCTGGACAAGGTTTTTCGTCACCTGTGCCGCGAAAACCCACTAATTCGAAATGTTCACAGCTGGGGCTTGTCAAAGATGACCATGGCAAGGAGAATCGGGACCCTTCCGGCGAAGTGGATGGTACTTCCCGGCGGAGTCCTTTGCCTGAGTGGTATACGAGAAAGCCTCTACAAGACATCACGAATGCGCTCGCCTTAGGATTGGTAAGATGCTCTCCTTGTATCCTAAATTTGAATTTTCCAGTGCTYCTGTATTCTTCAACTAAGCTCTAATAATGTCTTCGAACATCTTGGATTGGTCTAGACGCCCATAGATTTGCTTGAAATCTCTTCCCTCTGATGTATGACCTGAGACACAAGAAATATCATCTAATTGGGCACCTACCTAAATGCGTCGCTCCAGAATCTTGCGCAATGATTACTGATTGATTTTGAGAACATTCACCTCCTCAACGTGGGAACTTGTGTCGGTTTAAGATCACCTACCAATAATACATATTGCATCTGATATCTAAATAATGTACTCCATGGTGCGTTGGCATCTTCTTTGAATTGCGTACAGGAATGTCTTAGAACCTGATCAGTCTAATAATAGCAACATGCTTAGGGCTCAAAGTGTCACAGCTTATACTTGCAWCATCTGAAAGTACGACACTGGATTCTAGAATGGTGGGTCCTTTCATATATATTTGATGACAAAGCTTAATTTGTTTATCCTTTGTTAGGGCGACGAACAACTACCTCAACCAAAGAAGAAACTAAAGAAGAAGGCGGGTTCTGTTGTGGCTCCATCATTCCCAACGCTTGCTGCGACCCAAACAAGGAGGAAAGACTCAACCATCACTCAGCCCAAGTGTTCCAGTATTGCAACTCCCAAGCAATTCTCCAATCTCGGGAAGAATTTTCGATGACTCAATTTCAGTCATTGTACTTGTTATTCATTCAAAGGCCAATTGAATGGTGTGTTATTATGCCCACCTTCAGTAAGATATGAGGATGCAGATAMGGAATTTACTTCCGGTCTKTGCCTCTTCCTGTTGATTGACTTGAAACCATGCATGTAAGAGTTACAGCCAGCTTTGACATCCATGCATGTCGGTGTTGTCCATATCAATAAATGCCAACAGCTCAATTGCAAGTCAAACTGTGTTCTATCAATGCCCAATTCTGCAGTTATCTGTAGTGGATTTGTGCCAATTGAGTTTCATTCTAAGACCGTTCGATTTGGAAGTTCATAGTCGATTTCAGTTACATGCAGAACATGCTTTTTCCACTCCAATATCTAGGTGCACGATTTCTTCTCTATGTAGATATATGTCCTACGTTTCTTGCAAGTTCTTGCTGGATTCATTTTTCGTCCTAAGGATATGAAAGTGGCAAGCTTTCGCCATCTGGGCACTTAGTGTTAGAAGCTGTTCATACACCTTGCTGTTGCCATAATCTTGGTCCTTCTAGATTTCAAATGCGGTATACTACAGAGAGCGGGGTTTTCCCTTTCTGTCGGGTTCTAATAACGATTTCATGTTGATYAGTCGTCTGCAATTTATTATGGTCATAATGAATCTTATCTAGTTGCAGGCAAATGTAGTGCTTCTTACCTCCCTTGCTCCAGGTGATTATGGCGCTTCCCTGTTGKTTTTTTGCGCAGTTTTCAGGGTTCATGGTCTCTGTACCGTTCATGCGAACCTTACCTCTAGGCACTTTTTAATGAAAACCTATTTGAGAAGGAGGCTCCTGGTATTGCAAATCTATTCAGACTCTTCTTGGCGAATGCGTTGCCTGCTGCAGTTCAGCGGATAGTCAAACTTGACACCGGCAGTGCACTTCTGGACAATGCGAATGTGAGCGGTTGKTGAGGCAAAATGCCCTCTGCTTTGCTGCGACCATGTCTCGATTTGTTGCAAGTTTGCCTTACTTCCATATTTTAACCCCATTTGTTATATCTTTGTCATAAGTCTTACAACCTCTGTCTTGAAATATATGTGGGTTTTCTTGGTAATGGCTAGATTAGCATGTGAGTTGTTCCTATTTTCAAGAGATTGTGTAGCTATTGTAGATTCTGCTAAGCCCCATTAGGTGTAAAAGAATGGAAGTCAACAATGAAGTGGTGCATGTTGAAAATAAGTGGTGAAATTGAATTTCTTTTGTCCTTTTTGGAACTGCTCCAATGGTATAAATTTTTATTATTCTCCGAGCAATGTTGGTGGAATGACGTCCATTGACATCCATTGTATTCAAATCTGACAATGTCTTGTGATTCAACTCCAAAATATTCTCAACAAGAGATTTGTTAGTAGCAATTTTTGTATAGTTGTGGGTTGAGTTCTTTGCCTTTGGTTGGTTAGAGGTTGCATTATGATTTGTTTGCAATGATTGAGTTGCTATATAGTCTTTGGAGCATGGCATTGTGGATTCTTTTGCTTCAAGGAGCTCAAACTAACTTCAATTGTTGTCTATCAAATTGTGGAGAGACAATTTTGAATTTAATTTGGGAAATGTATATTTGGTAATCYCGGATTTATTTAGGAATAGAGGGAGTACTAAAGTAGGAAGCTAGCAACTTCTTACAGCAACTTCTTTTAGTCCCACTACCTCAAAGGTCAAATAATAAAAAAAAAAAATGATGAGGTTATTAGGGAAATGAAGAGAAATCGAACTCAAGTGGTTTTGTAATTTTTGAGGTTGAGAACATAGGGTAGTCTATACTTATCACTAGACTCACTTTGAATGAATGCCCTTGAAGTACAAAATGTCTCAACTTTCAAGTGGTTGCTTCAAAATACTCCTAACCTCTTATTTAGTTGCTTTGAAGAAGTTGTGGTGTTCTTGAATCATGGAGTTAAGTATCCATTCAATCATTTTTTAGGTGTTGGAAAAGAGAAAGTGCTCCAATTAGGTGTTGCCACCTTACGCAAGGCAAACTTGTGAGCGTCCATTAAAAGTGAGCCCATGAATGAAAACAAGATGTTGGTCTACATAGCACTCAATATCAATCTTTGGATGCCATATGGCGATCGCTAATACTAATCTTCAATTTCATTAAATGAGGACCAAAATTTATGACATTTATCTGTACAAAGCTCTAAGAACTTGGATATACGTTTTAGGCTGCTAACCGGCCTGTTGCAGATTGTTAATAAACTCCATGACGGGTTTCGTCATAAGAGAGAATTGCGGAATTGAAGAAATTTCACTATCTAGATGTAACATGATTCATCAAGCAATCAGTGCCAGGCAGACATTCGACTATTATCAGAATTGGGTTCTAATCCAGGGAGTAACAGGTCTGCTTTCTCCTGTGTCAATACTCTTGAAAAATCACGCCCTGTTGAAAAGCGGTACAAGCTTGCATCGGAATTCGCAAATGGTCWTGGTGCWATTGACTTGTGGTGACMCTTCCGGGACGCTTTGCAATCAGGAGCTCGTGGTGGTGCAATACATATACCCTCGSGCAAGCTCAGTCTCTCATCATCAATCTCTCATCAGTGCTCAAGATCGTCTTTTTCTAGMTCTCCAMTTGAATTGCYCTTTGCATTAGTGATTGAGAYTCGATTCTAGACTCCGGAGAAGATGGCGCAAACTCTCTCCCACACTGAGGTCCTCAACTGCGGAGCCCAGGACGCTTGGGAATGCTGCTTGCACTCCGACAAGGTGTTGCCCGACCTTCTCCCCGAGTACTTCTCCAGTGCGGAGATTCTGGAAGGCAATGGCGGCCCTGGCACCGTCCGCGTCTTGCACTTCGGTCCTGGTATGTGGGAATTCGTSCTTTCCTTGGCATTCTGGGAGGAATCAATBTGATCGTCGCTGCGTGTTTCATTTGAATCTGTAAGCACATCAGTGACATTGCGAGGAATTCATGTTTAGCAGCTACTCGACCTCCTGTTAGCTAACTGCTGAAACGTCCTTGTGTGCAGCCATTCCCCAAGCTGGAGCTGCGAAGGAGCGTCTGGACAAGGTGGAYGATGCCACGAGGACGTTGAGCTACACCGTCGTGGAGGGCGATCCGAGGTACACCAATTTCACCGCCGACGTGCACTTCGAAGCCAAGGGCGAGAAGCAGACGGTGGCGACCTGGACGGCCAAGTACGACCCCGTGGGCGAWGCCGGCCCTCCGGAACACATCAAGAACATCAGCATCCTCATGTTCAAGACGTTCGAGAAAGCCATCCTGGCGAAGAAAACCGCGACGCACACGGAGGTGYTGGACGCATCGCCTGACGCCATCTGGAAGGTGGTGAAGGACGAGAACGCCGTCCTTCCGAAGGCCCTGCCTCAGATCTTCGAATCCATCTCGTTCGTCCAGGGAAGCGGCGAGCCTGGCAGCGTSCGCGTGTGCAAGATGGGCCCTGGTACGCACATTAGCTTCTGTCTCTCCATGTTTCACATCGTCTTTCACACCAGTAGAGTTKCTACACAGTTGAATTACTTTGCCCTCGTCTGCCATGGCGAAAACAGTGGGTGTTGACATAACTGTGAATGCTCACATCGAACGTTGAATTTGTGCAGCAATTCCGAACGSCGGAGAAGTGTTGGAGCGACTGGACGTGCTCGACTCGGCGACGAAGAAAGTGGGCTACACAGTGCTGAAAGGCGATCCTCGCTTCAAGCACGTTTCCGCRGTGATGCAATTCGCTCCTGGCCCGACCGCGGGCACCACCACCGCTACATGGACTGCCACCTACGTTCCCGTCGAAGCGAATGGCACTTTGGAGAACAAGTTCGTGGTGGCTGTGTGGAAGGCCTTCGAATCTGCCGCGAAGGCTTGAATCCAATTCGGTTATGGTGACCGAAAAGCTTCCATAGCTACCAGTAAGGAGTAATGTCAGGCATTTTGTACAGTTAATGTTATCGAACATTTTTAGGGTTGGAGCGAGTGCCTGCTTCGTAGAGGATCACATTGGATCTGACCTTGTTAGGGGTAGCTGTTGTCGTGCAGCGGTGTAGCCAGTGAGAGGATGCTCATCCTCTTGATGGCATTGGTACATGCATGTATAGTTGATTGATGCTGCTCTATTCTTATTGACAGYAATTTTTGTAACATCWTGTCTCTTGAGTGAGTAAATTGTGAGATTTGAATTGAGTACACTCTCGTTTGCTGAAATTATGTGATTSTAGAGTTACATATGCTTGATTCTCTTACATTGCTTGGTCCTGGAGGTGTGCGCATGAAAAAMTGTCGTCGGAAAACTACCAAACCCAGAAGTAGCACCAAGCAAATCTCAAGTCGYTCTTTCACAATTGAAGCACCGCTAWATGAATTCTGCGAGAACAGTCACWTTCTGTAGAGGATTCAAGTGTGCAGCGAAAACTTAAACACGGCAACTCTTTTAAACGAAGTTCAAGGACAATTTTAACTGTAAATTCACCACTAATATCTCAAATTTCTGTAGTTCTCCTCAGGAATCTTAMGCATCTCCACATTSAATATCTTTTCAATTTGCTGTGGACCAACTCACCATTTATTGACCGTCGTAAAGAGGCATTCATGTATAYTAAAATYAATGACTTGGGCAAGYATATGATGAGTGACATACGACTGTYCTATAATTCARGAAAAAAATAACTTCCCCTTATCATGTCACTCCSTCAATTCGTTTCCATMTCATGTGAATTYTCGGCCAGGGCGAAACTGAYCCCCTCATTGCCCCYTTTTTTTWMCCCTGGAGGAAACACTGGAATTCTTTTATCTGGAACGTATGATAAAATATGCAAATTCTGAATTCATATTTGCAATCAGAGGCCCCAAATTATCTATGGGAGGTGAAGAAATACAAAATTGACGCGGCACAAAATAGGGGCAGTTTTTACATTTACCTTCTGACGGGCAATAAGGGGTCACTTCGCCCTGGCCGTGAGTTCTCATGTTAGTAGAGTTCGGAACAACTGCAGAATGATCAAGTAAAGACAACCACTTTGTACAACTCAATTTTGAGACATTCGTAGAACATCTTATGAATTGTCAAAACTGGAAAGTTAACCATGATTATGCATATCAGTCATTAGTGAATGACGTACATTCTCTAACTCAATAAGTCCTAAAAAAAACAGGAATTAGTCTCTCCGACGCCGTTTTAGTATCCATAGCGCTTGTTTATTTCCGTGGACGCTTCACCAATTCTACAAATTAACTTGGCTTCTCTGCGAATCACTGGCCACCATATCTGCGCAGATATCATTTACTCCAAGCACGTCTGTTATCTCTTTTACGAGAAATTGTTCGCACGTTGACCTTCAACTGATAGACAGCTGACAATCTCCTCCATTGATCTGCCTCTTAGAGCCATGGTTGGAAAGGATTAAGGTGCGATYAAATAAAGACACTCAAACTGTACAATCAATCTAAATATCAATATTCAATATGACAGGCCTTTAAAAATGCAGAAGTCGTAGTAACGCTACCCATCTGGTAAATGTAATGTCTAAAATTTCTAATCTTCAATAGATTGAAACACAACATAGGTCAATAGAACTTATCCTCGGGATATTGATCTTAAAAGGGGTGTGGGATATAAACCTTCCTTCCGCTGGCGAACCCTAAACCCTAAACCTAAACCCATGATCGTATTATACTTGAGCAATGTTGAATACTTGGAGGTTGTGTCAAGCCTGTACAATCCTCCACTACATTGAGAAAAACTAAATCCGTAAGTGGGCTGAAAGAAGGAAGAAGTTCTAGAGAAGAAAATCTGTCCGTAATCACGTACAGCAATGACGGATCGGATGTGAAAACTGCTCCAGCGTTGAATGCGTGCATCTATTGATAAATTTTGTTGGTAGAAGTACGCCCATCTTCGACGAAGTTAAAGGTCTTGAGATCGACTGCGAAGAGACTTGAGTTCCAAATKGCGGAGACAAGGCAGTCCTTGCAAATTGATTGCGGCTAGATTCTCGCAGCCCAAAAGCTGTTAAACAACAACGTCACACCATTCCTGCAATTTCCTCATTGCGAAACCATCGCACTGCATGTTCTCCAGCCAAATTCTTTTCAACTCAGGCCAACAAAATTCGAGGAGTGCATTGCAATGTGGGACGTAAAGAGCTTTCGAAACCTTTGTCGTGGCGAACACGTCGGACTTCTTCTTCACGACCAACTGCACATTTGGGAGCGTTTCTAGTTTTGCTACGGAATGTCTAAGCGCCTACTCCGCCTAGGTTAAGGAATAGCAACGAGGTCTAGTTGCATCCAAGCACGCCTGCAGCATTATTATTATTAAGAGAAGGTCGTCAACAGGGGCCTGCAAACTTTGAGAAAGCGAGACGCCATTATTTGCTTGCATACCAAGGATGTTKTACGGCTGTCCTGCAAAGACTGCAGTGGTGCAGCCCATCCCGCATGACACAAGAAGTTTGCATAACTTAGACGCCGACTTCCAAATATGGAAGTAATGTCGCCTCCCTCATTTATTTCCTCGAATTGAKTCAAGTGATGTGAGTATAAATGTGAGCCGGCCACGCGGGGGAAGCGCAACGGGGATTGGTTGCGGAGATTCCTACGGGGAGATTCAAACTGCATGAAGTGGTGCATGCCTAGGGTACCAAGTTAGTGCRCATTGCATCATTAGAGCTACAGATGGTCGCATGTCCCTCGTTTGGAACACGACGATCGAAGAACTCCATCTCGGCGTGAATTCAGCRGCCTTTCGGTTAGAGAGTTTCCATGGGAGGGGCGAATCACTGCACTGTCTCATTTCTTGTTCTTTCGTGTCTCGTTACGAAGAGCGGTTGTGTAATCCACGATTGAGATTTCTGGAAAGCGTTTTTACTCACAAGTTTTGCGAGATGATGAATTTCTGTTCTTCCTAACATTTTGTGTTCTTAGAACTGTAACCTCTGACTTGTATGTAATTGAATGTCGTTGGAAATTGACTTTCACTTGACACCGACTGAGAAAGCAAGCAAGAACGTTCTCACTTCGTAACGTAACTAAGCTTTCCTGGCGSGGCATCCGTGGAAGTTTTCAAGGTTCCTCACTGTGAAATCACAGTAGCGACTACTGCTTGCTCGATTTTAGAATTTAAAAGTTTGAATCTGTTTAGGTATCAAGACCGAGACTTCGCCATGCTGATCTTTCCTCAACAGTCATCAATCTTAGCTGCCAATCCTGATAAACTCCTTGAGACGCTTAAGCGGCTTGAGACTCTGCTGCCGAATCTAATTCCTGACGTCTTTAGGAAAGCGCTCAGAATCCAGGGAGATGGTGCAGCGGGGACAATTGTCGAATTCGTCTTCKCTCCAGGTAACTCAGCATTTGCTACGATTCTTGATAATCATTGAACTAGCTTTTCGACGCTGARCAAGTAGAATGAGTAATCTTCGCTTCTAAATATTGCATTTGTAACATTTGACAAACGCTGTGATGGATATATTCGTTATAATGGCATGTTTCGAAGTGCCAAAWTTGAAACATTGAAAACGCAGAGYTCTAAAAACCCGGACTGGCATAGATCCGAGATTCCAGACGAGCATTTKGAAGAATGCCAATTTCTTGTATATTTCAGTTTTCCATATATTTTGACTGATATGACGATTGTGGCGATTGTGTAATGTGTAGAATTTGCAGAAGGCCGGACATTGAAGATGACTACGGAGCTGTTCGATGAAGTCAACCATGTCCTCCATTTCGACCTTCAGCTCGRGGGAGATTGGCGATACAGCTCTTTCAAACTCCTTATACAGTTGGTTCCTGGTCTACTGGAGGGCACCACTCGGAGCCAATGGAGCTTCATGTACGAACCGGACAATGCACCGCCTCCACTCGACATTATTGCYACTGCACATCCCAGAATTGTAGCTCTTTCGGCTTACTTGCAGTAATTCCGTAATGGTTCAAGTGCGAGTGCTGAATCAGCGAGTGTCTTGTTGAAACAATTGCAAATTTGAGCTCCGTAGCGGCCGAGAGTCTTACTGAGACAATTCCAATTGTGAGCGCCAAACTGCTCGAGAGCCTGACCGAAACAATTTCATGTGCTAGCACCAAGCCAGTTGAAAATCATGCTGAGAGCATTTGTATAGGGACTGTTCTTACTCTACAGCATTCCAGATTCTAGCCATTGCTGCTTTAATCGCATTAAGAAGATTACGCAAGCACTTAGACCGCTTCCAGAACCATTTGAAGTTCCAAGCAAGACAACCGCAATTTTTGTATTCAGAACCTATCTGATCACTGTAACCTCGTTTATCTTCAAACGCGAGAGTAAATCCTATAATCCCTACAGGAAATTGAGATACGACGGCTTTCTTTTTGTTGCGAATGTGAAAAGTCGTTTGCGTTGTGCACTTTYGAAGACCTTTCTGCACAAGTTGGTGGAGTATCCTCTCAGGTTTCCAATTTCTACACTTAATTAGTCACGTTGCGCTTAGGTTTTAACTGTATAGCAGAAACGTGATGTGATTTACAATTATTTCTAAATATTTAAACGATTACTGCGTATATTGTACAACATTCTGCAACGCAAACTTGCATTGGATCCTAGTTTCAGGCATAAAAGCCTGATCCGGGCCACCTTTGCTTTTCAGCGTGATCTAGAAGCACTACGTGGCACTGGGCTCGAACCGGAGGAGATCCCTTCCACTCCGAACGAATTGGTGAGTGTTTCTCGTCAAATAGAAGTGCTGTTCGGAACACCTTTTCCTGTCATGCCATAATCGGAAGAGGGATACAGAAGCTCGTACGGGAGCTGCACGTGGCCATACCGGTTCTTCAGCCTCTTCTCTTCATTTCGCGATTTGATTAACTCCTCAATCTCGCTGATCCTCTCTTGAAATCTTCCATACACTGCCAAAATCTGCATTTACCATTGAATTTCAGTGGTCACTATATTGAAATCCAAAAGCATATCAGTTTAGCAGTGCTCACATGAAGGTAGTTTAGGGTTTAGGGTGCAAGGTTCTGTACCTTCTCGTCGCTTGTCCAATTCGGTGTGGAGCGTTGGCCGAGAAACTCTTCGTGGCTCGAGTGTGTGGACAGCACCTCCGTCGTGGTCATGATCACAGTCGCCTGTGTCTCATTCGAAATTGTAGATAAGTAGAACGCTTCGGGATCCCGTTGAAGCTCCTGAAACTCGGGTGTTCCGTCGGAGGGGATGAGTCGTCGTGTCATGGTCGGGTGGTTGGGCATGAAGCCTGCGTACTCATACTGGCCGAAGTTGACGGCAGCGTGATGGCAGGAGGCGATCCAAACAATAGTGGTCAATGTGTGCACGAGGGAAGCCTTTGAATCCAACGTCGGCCAGCCCAGCGCATCTTTCTTGTCGCCATGGCCTACACAGCGAACCTCCGTCCACCAGTTTTGAAGCTCCGTGTCTTCTTGAACGCGCTCATCGTCGGAGTAGATGAGGCCGACATACTCGTCTATCCATCCTTGAATCGCACTCCAAAGCTCGAGCCCGTCCGCTGCAAACGGGTAATCTTCAATCACTAATCTCAATCCATGCTTTGCGTTTTCATCCGGGACCGCCATGCCCCTGCAATAATCATAGCTCCTGATTAGATGGTAACTGTGATAGTGGCAGTTATTTTTTCAAAATTTGCTGAATGTTGCTCTCGAATCTTTAAGGGGAAGAGGCGAGGAGACGTACCTTTTAATCAAGTCGGCCGGCAAAGCTTGTTCATCGAAGCGCCATCCATGCTTGTAGGCCGCAGAGCTGATTTCCATCGCGTAAGCATGTGGAGTGAAGGTCATTTCGATGATTCCACCTGCGTTGATGAGAGCCTTCCGCGCCGCAGCATTGATGTCAAGAGTGTTCTTGAAATGCGGAACTAGGGCTTGTTGCACAGGGTGCAGTGCACTCAGGTGCCGGTGAGTGGCAATGAGCACGGGTTCCAACGTTGCATGAGACCTCAACCTGAAAATTGCAGCATCCACCATGGTCAGTTTAGGAACCTCTCTTTCTATGGACTTTGAACATCCACAAGACTGGAATGGGAGACGAAGAAGGAGATGGATCTAGAGACTGATGTTACCAGTGGCTGACGAGTTGGTGATAACCAGCATCGTTAGCCTGCACATGCGCTTTCGCGAGCTCCCACATCCAGTCCTTCATTCCCATCGGAGGAGGCGTGAACACACGTTTCACAGTGCCGGGCTCCTTTTCTTTTAGTAAGCTTAACTCGATGGCCGCTGGTCTCAATGTGCCTTCCTTTGTCAGAAATAAAACCGTTCGCGTTGCATAGGCTTTGCAAACGGGGCTCTCGTTGATCTTGTTCACAAAGGGAAGGAACGCATCGTGGTAGTCGAGGACGAAGAGCTTGTGTCCTGCTAGTGCCGTTGGCACATCCATTCCCTCCATAAATGGCTCAATATGTTGAGATGTGATTGCTGAAAGGGCGCCACCGTATATGGCTTCATCGAGACTGCTCCTGATGGGAAACTCACGCARTTGCGAAATGACAACAGGGTTTAACCCGGCAAGCATTTCACGGGCGAATTCCTCGTCCATTGTCCACGCCTTCTCGTCAACTGCACCACCGTGGTCATCGTGGTCATGTTTAGTCTTCCAGTTAGTATCGCAACTGAGTACACAGAAAATTTTCGACTGAAGAGGTGCAAACAAGATGAAAAGGAAATTTGTGTTCACCTGCGATGACTTTTGGTGTTGGGTACGTGAGGATGGTCTCACACTCAGGTGCAGCTTGATCGGAATCGTGATCGGAGTCTGAATCGGAACCGACTGTCAATGCAATACCATTCTTGAACAGGTCCGCAATCTCCCTCAAGCTTTCGAATTCAGTCTGGGTGGAATACAAAGCCTGGATTGCTGGTACCAGTTTACGCGATGCTGCCTGGATTGCATCTTCTTGCAGGTTATCGGTCTTCACCATAGTGAATCGCTCGTCCCTTGGAATGTAGAAATTCGTCCACATGTCCCCACGATCCTCTGCATCAGGGTCTGGACGCAACGGAGTCACGCTTCAACAATCAAGCTAGAGCCTCCGGACTGAGGACGGTTACTAAACTTGATCAATTTTATKAGCTCGAGACGTTACCTGCTTTGGAGCGTTCTCGCCCCGTGCGGATCCGCCGAGGATATGGAAAYTCAGCGCTGTTTCCCARGAYTGGTCTCTTTAGGCTCTCRTGGYGATCAYTGTCTCCTAAGTCATTGTACACRTCGTAGTCATAGATTCGATCAGCTTCCTTCCGCTCCCCTGTTCCATCCCCACGGATTTGTTCTAGTTCCTGCTCTCTCAACTTCTTTAAACCTGGTGGTGTTTCCTGTGGCAAGTATACCTGATACAGAGGAATTCGGCGTATTAGACGGCAGTGACGAACTTCAGAAACCTCTGCAGAAGTAGTAGTTGTTTAGCAACCTCTACGGCGCTAACAAGGGAGGGAGGCCAGGGCTGACCTTATTGGCGAAAATTATGCGGTCGGTGGCGTACTTGGCTACATTGTACACACACGAGTCGCAGACGAAGTGAACGCGTGCATGATTGGGAAGCTCAACTGCGATTTTCTTGAGAAGAAACTCATTTCGGTGGAAATTCCTGACAACAAGAGCCCCAGGTTCTCCAAAATCTTTCTTCACCTTGAATTTTACTTCATATTTTGATAAGTTTGTTGCAGCAATATGACTACTCGTCGACGAATTAGCGGCCGTCCAATTTTCTATCACCACCTCCGAGGTGCGCATGGCTTTCCCTGTACCTGTTATCAACAAACACTCACAGTTAGACTCATAAGCTTCTTCTGCACATCAAATTCTTACTACTCCGTCCGGCAATTCAATCCATGGCAAGGAGGATCTGCACTTACTTGAATCTGCTAAGGTGCTGACAAGCTGAAGAGAAACTCTCTTTCCTGATTGTTCATCTTCCAGATCCCAATTCTTCAAGCCCTCCGTCTCCRTAGGCATGTCGAAGAATTCCTTCCTACACAGTACTATAATAGCCTTCAACTCAACAACAAACCTCGATTCCAGCTCTTGCGATGCTTGTTTCGACTGCCACATTGTTTCAAATTCCTTACACAAATTCAGCTTGTGCTCTATKACTGTGTGCGCAGCAGTGGAGTATCCTCCTGCTGCTCTCGGCGAGGTCTGAACTGTGTCCTTCCTCCTTGTCTCTTTCCTCACACCTGACTTACATGTCACAATTGTGCAGGTTCTAGGCAGTCGAGCAGCGRATTCGTTATATTTTCGACAAGAGAGAGCTTTCAATTCAAGCATGGTGCCTTGTAACTGCTGCATTGGAACTAGCGCTTTCACATTCTGATCCATTATGTAAGCGTCTTTCTCACCCCACTGACAACTCGGTCACGAGCTTAGCAATCTCCTCCTAAACCACAAGCTGTTTGTATGTCTTTCGTGATTCCTCCACTGTCTCTAGCATTTGAAGATTAAACACATTCACGCTTGTAAACTAAAACCACTCCTCGGCTAGAGTAAATAATTAAGAACTTGCGGACCCTTGCAATCAGTCTGGAGATACGAAAGTGCACAGCATTGGAAGGTACAGAAGAGAGCCAGGTGAAGAATCGTTACAACAGATGTGCACAGGCTAAGGGCTTCGTTCGAATTGAAAGAAGTGGAGACAACGTCTTTGTAGAAAACATTGACAACGTCACGTCTCTAGTAGTCAAGGGAGACAGTGTTGATAGGGCTTGACTCTGATTATCACTGATCAACGGCGTTCCGAGGTTGGAGCATTCAAGACGGTGAGTTGGTACGCTGTGATTCTAGACCATCTGCAAAAGGGTGCCGTATGTTGCTTACCAAAGATTCTCGCCGCCTGAAGCAATCAATGATAAAAATACTGGGCATAGTTTACTAACCTTCCCATTTTGACTTCAGCCCAGGGCTTTGTTTAGGCTATGCTCTTCTCTTGTGACGTGCCATTTTGGTACAGTACTTGACATAAGAAGAGGAAGAGAAAATGATAGAGTCTATCAAATGTCCSCTTGCCTAACATTCTTGAAATCACAGGCTGCAAGTACTTTGGGCCAACTGCTAATTCAGGGGAGCTAATTCAAGGAAGCATGAGGATATTTAAGATGTAAGTTCCAATTCTGTACTACCCTCCTTATACACTGAATAGGGGTATTAAGGGGACCAAACAATTAAAGGGACTAAATGAGGGAAATTGTAGATGTTTGAAACATGATGTACAACCCTTGGACACTTCAGTCACTATTGATGTACAACAAAGGTAGATATTTATATAGTGTGAAATGTCAATTAATTAGTATGGATCCCTTAATACCCCTATTCAGTGTAGATAACTTACATTTGAGTTCACGTACGAAAGGGGCGGGTGCTCAACTAATGCAATCACCATAGACAAACATGAGTTAGTTATTGTCAACTTACCCCAATGTAGCTACAGTAAAAAAAGTGGGCGGTCAACAATGCTATGGTATGAGCATCAAATTACTTTACCTTATTAGAAAGGAAATCGTTTTCAGCGTCGTTGCATAATAGAATGTTATGCGCATCAAATGTACTCTAGCCTGAAGAAAGTCATTTTCTACGTCCTACTTGCTGCACAGTATCAGCTGGGATTAAGGAAAAAGCTAACAGTGCGAGTTAAGTGGATGGAAAGTGCTCCACGGTAGAATAGCCCATTAAGGTCAAAAGACCTATAGTGGACACCTAGGGAATGATTCCATTGCAAGCAGTTATCCCAAAACTAGTTTATGGAATTTAGTGCAGTATGCTACCCTCGAAGACAAACTACCTAAGTCATGGAATTTAGTGCAATATGCTACCCTCGAAGACAAACATGCATCAACTTTGACTACCTTGAGAGTGAGTAGTATCAAAATAAAATAGAAAAGAAAGGATTTTGCAAGTAGTGATGGACTTTTGGAAGTAGTATAACACAGAATTGACTAAATAGATGCTAAATTTACAGTAGAGGAAGATGCAAATTGGCTATAAAATTTTATTGTTTGTTGCAATTTTGGCTAAAATGTCCATTAAAGGCCCTTTTTTACAATGTACTAGTAGAGCAAGGATTTTTTGGTTAGAAATCAAGCTAAATTTAGCCAATTTTGAGAATGCTAATTGCAAGGTTTTCTCAATAAATGAGATTTGGGTCACAATCAATGTCTTAAGTGACACAAATGGAGTGATTAATGACCTCATTAGGAACTTCCAAGCTTTTCAATGTGAATTTATTGTAGGAAGTGACTTTTTTGAGGTCTTCCATATTAGAAAATATTGTGACCACTTTAGGTGAGTAGGATGACCATTATGGATAAACTTTTTGTTGGTTTTGGAGGTAGTATAGACTCGTTTGGGTTATGATGGGCAATACATTTTAAATATTCTCAACAAATTCATACTTGGATGAAAAAATTTAATTTCAATTGTTATTTTTCACAATTGTCTTTTCATGGGAAAAAATTCAAAAAATTCAAGAGTGGCATGAAGGCATCAAGTTCTCACTTCAATGGATTGTTTTACTTTACAAGGGTGGGTAGTAAGAAACTTCAAACACAACTATGAAAATACATCATGCCATTTTTAGTGTGGAAAAGTAGAAAATGTTCTAATGTAAAACATCTAGGCATGATCAAATTTGATCTTAAAATCTTTGATGTTGTCATATTTTATGTAACAATTAGGTCAAGAATAAAACTAGAACACAATTACCATTAGATAGACCTACCTTGTGATTAGGTGAAATACCTTCTCAACTTAACAGCATTAATTAAACATGACGAGTATAATTTCTGTTGGCCACCAAAGAATCAAAAGTCACATTTGATTTAGTTACTAGAGAGACAAAATCATTTTTCCAACACTATTTGCATCAATGTTCTGGGAGAATTGTTGGTTAGTTCATTGTAAGCAGGTGGAATTGGGGAAAAAAACAATTGCAATTCAAAAACTTAAAAGTAACAGTGACAACATCTACAAAATTTCTATGTGGAACAAAAATTAGAGAAAAAGACATGTTCAATATGGGAATTAAAGGAAAACAGCTGGTGAAACTCAAAAGTTACCCCCAAAACGCTAATTTGCAAGGCCGTTCTAGTTTGTCTTTTTACTTGATTCTCCAATATGGGCTATTGAACTGATTAGCATTCCAAAGATTGGCGTAACTAGCACTTGACAGACTAACTCCCAATTTTAAAATTTCAAGATAATTTTCAGAATTCATTCAAACTATTTTTGATGCAAAATAAATCAGATCTCCACTATTTTCATTTACCACTTTTACAGAAGTAGCTTGCCAGCCGGCCTTCCGTGACCCTGGCTGCAGGAACTGATGCATCACTGCTGATGGAAAGACTTTCTGTAAAGGCAGGCTAGATGGTTCCAGAATGATTCCAAGCTAGGATAGTTGCTCTTCATTGACCAACCGTTCTTCTGATCACAAACCACATTCTTTAGCACAAATAAACTTCCCTGACTTATTACTCGTCCTTGGAAAATGGACCCAGCCAGTAAGAAATCTCAGAATACTGGAACTCGGAATTTCATCAAAACAGTGATCTTTCTTGCAAGCGCCACGTAGAGCATGGAGCACGCATATTAGAGCACCACGTGTGGTGACTGTACGTTCAATATGCATACAAAAGGCCGAGTTCTCCAAGTAAGCTCACTGTGTTACCGAAAGAAAACAATGTAACTTACGATGTAAGTTAAGCTTACTATGCTAGTCCTTGTCTGCTGACAAACCTCCCCACGTGCGATTACTATACTTATGTACACAAGAATCTGAAGATTAATTTATAAACAAGGATTTTAATTCAACATCGTAGGAGGCCCGGTTTGCAACAGTCGCTTGAACACGTCCATCCCAAAGGACGAGTCTGAGGAGCTGCAAACAGTCACAAAAAAGCATCACTTCTGTAAGCACACACATTCATTATACTCCACAATGGTAACTCCAGCGCAAGCCCATAAAAATTCTTCCCTAAATGTAAGTGGACTGAACATGAGAGGCTGGATTTGAATTTGGGTACATCTGTAACCATCACTTTGAAAATTCATGAAATCTACAAGTGGTCTTAAGAGATACAAGCTAAACGGTATGTAAGCACTTGGTGTTAAGAGTGGTATCATCAAGAGTTTTATGAATGAATCTCGTTACACCTATGGATTAGATTTACTTTGCTAACATCACTCCTAAACCAAGTGCAAACATACCTTAAATAAGGCAATTGAATCTTCTTTTACTTGCCAACGAGACCGAACAAATTAATGAAATCTAATAATAGGAGCCATGCTTACTTGGATGCTTTTAGGTGTACATGCATTCAGGTACGACTAAGTGAAACAGGATGCATGACTGTCAAGGACACTAGCAAATGCAAAACACATCGCACCACAAGAGAAGTCCTTGCAGTACCTTGGAATAGAGATCTCAAAGGGAAATGAGATGACAACATCCGGTTGCAGAACGGGAGGAATGTGATCCTTCTTCTCATTTACAATCAGCAAGACTTGGGTGATCACATCTCGTAAGGCAGCCTCAAGTGTYGCATGGCGTCTYTGCCGGTCATCCATCATTGTTTCTGTTTGAGGAAGGAAGTAACACAAAGCAATTCACCAAATTAGGTGCAAAGTAAAAACTGGAGGCAACGGTTTAAAGAGTAGGTACAGAAGCACAGAGGTTGGATACGTAATCACAATGAGCCAATATCTAGTCTAAAGCCTGATCTTTCTCAGAACATTTTTAAACTTAAAATTCACCACGCTCTTACTTTAACCCCTGAAAGACTGGATTCATGGTTCAATCGATTGATAAAAAATAAGTCGGATGGGACCAAAATTTATATCATCAGAACCAATCAAGACAGAATACATTTGAACTGAAGAAATTCCAATATGAACTACTCATAACTACTAAAAAAACAAGAGACCCAAGTTAAGCCTCTTAAAATTCCGTGACTACAAAATCTTTTATTAAATCCATTCTAAAAATTTGCTGACCATCAAAAGCCGATCGACTTTTTTCAATTACTTCCAATACAACTGGAGAAATTCAAAACCCCAGATAAGAGGTCAAGCGCTTACATAGGTGATCTCAAAAAGCTCAGAATCAACGTCACGAGGCCGCACCAACCCCAGTGCTCTGTTGAACATAATTGTATGGAGAATACCTGTCAATCGCGTATACATCAATCAGCAACCCTAAAATCACAAACTATCCTCAACACGACGAAAAGTTACATTGCAGGCATCTGTCGGTATAATTGGATATGACGCTTAGATCACTGCAACCGTGGCACAATTCGCAGGTACAAACCTCAACATTAAACCGATTTTCTTCACCCAAACCCTAACTACAAACTCCTGGACCAACAAACCTCCTTCCGCAAGAAAACGATCCCGAGATAAAATCACAATCTCGAGCGAACGAAAAAGAAACTCCAAATGCGAAAGGAAGTAACCATACATCTCAAAACTTCCCGAATCTGATAGTGCTCCACTTCCTGCGAGACCACAGCTCCTTCATCAGCACACAAACCTCACAGCAAAATTCAAATCATCAATTCAATCACCAGAAAGCAATCCACCACTACTCGAAAGAGAAAACAAAAAGGGAGTAACGAGAGAGTGCGCTTACAAGCTCCTTGAGGTAAAAGACCTCACAATTCATGGCCGAAATCGCTTGAAGAATCACAATCCTTGTTCGGTTGTAACGTGATTCTATAGCCCCTTGAACTTGGCGGCCATGAAATTGCGACCGCGATTGCAACGAGGCAAAAAGTTGCAGGAAGCTGATCGACACCCTAGAAACAGGGCATGGGCTTCGGGATGGAGAGAGCTTTGAAGGCAATTAAAAGGCTTGTAACGGGCTATTAATAGGTCTTCCTTCTTTTTCATTTTTCATTTTCTTTTTCGTCCTTTGAAAGTCACAACAAGGATTAATATGAAACAACATCCATGACAACTTCGCTTGAAAATTTGGGGACATTAGAGTTAATTGTAAAGTGTGTGCAATGCAAGACCAAGAGTTGGTGTTTGAAAAAAAGGAATGATGAAATTCTTTGGAGTGCCAAAACTGAGAGGTCTCACGGAGTTTGATGTCGTGTTTTTTTTCTATGATTTTTTTTGTTAAACCTTCCTCCGACATCCATTGACAAACACAAGACAAACTTCATAATCCAACATCCACTAACAAACATAGGACGAACTTGACATTCCGACATCCGTTGACAAATATAGGGCAAATTTGACTATTAACTGTACTATTCACCACGATATCCCGTCAAAATACAAGTGGAAGAACAAGCCCATCAAGTCAACAAAGTCAACATGAAGAGTCAAAYTGAGAACCTTGTGGATTCTATCAAAAGTCCCTTCTACTCCTTGTCCCATCGTCCAGGGTAGTTTAAAGTTATTTGTACGTATCACTAGGCCTTTTCAGTCTTTGAAAGTCAAAGAACAACTCAAAATTCCACATGGATTTGGTCATTGTTGTTGTTGCGTGTGAGAAACTAATGGTGACACAATAATAAGATGAGTTTCATCTAGTTTCTCCTTAATCTTGAAACAATGGATTTGTCACTATGGAAATTATCTTTTTAATATCTTATTAATCATTGTCAAAAAAAGACCAAAAACACTCATTGGAAATCAAACTATTGTAAAGGGCTTCCCTTTTTGTTACAATTTTGAGGGATGAACATCCACAACTTGGTTTTAAATAAGCATTCATAGGCAAATTTTCAAACCTAGTTTTTTTTCTTCTAGAATTAAATTTGTTGTATAAGAATTTTATAACCAATGAAAGAATTTTGGGTAATTTTTATTTATTTATAGTTGTTTAAAATATATTTTCTCTAATTTAATACATAAAATTGTTTTTGTTTGTTGAAGAATTCTTTTGTCTTTCCAAGTATACTGGCTAAACTGATTTTAAGTTGGAATTTATCTCATCCTATTTTAAATTTAAGAATTTTCAAAGAAAAGACATTTTCATAGTTAACCCCGAAAGTTCCAAGGCCATTTTTCTGTCAAAAACCACTATAAACTGTCATTTTTGTTGCATTCATCCAAGAAAACAAAAAAAGAATTTTTTACAAAATCTAATTGAAGGATCTTGTACTTCACTTGTCTTAGATCATGTGGTAAACATTTCATGAAGTTTGACCATATATATTGGAAGATATTAGCATTCAAAGTTGAAAAAGAAAGCTTTTTTGAACATTGGCTTGCAATTTCAAATAACTTTGACCGTCATTTGTCAAATTTTTTTGCACTACAAACTTTGAATTTAAAATTTTTTATATTGAAGAATTGAGTTGAAAGTCTAGAAAAAAAATTTCAAATAAAAATCGCTTGATTTTCAATCTTTGAAAAATTGTTAAGTAGAAGTAGGTTCAAGATTGAAAGAAAAATTAAATGGTTAATAGCTCTAAGATGGGATTGAAACACAATATTCCCCAAAGGTGAGATTGTTCTAGAAAGTAAACTTCACCTTGTCCAACAATTTTTTTTTGAAAAATTGTGAAAATTTCATTAAAAAATGAATCCAGTAATTTTTTTTTCAAGAAAATCCTTAGATTGCCCGAAAAACAAGATTGTCCATAACTTTCCCATTACTAGTCCAAATAGAATGAATCAAAGCTTCACATGTAGACAAAAATATATTATTTCAGAAATAAAAATTTGAAAAGTTTAATTTTGAATTTTTGCAAAATATTTTTGGTGCCCGCCGAGTTTAGTTCTAGGTTTTTTGTGGTATAATTTTTGCTCCCGGGCACCAATTGAAATAAAAATTAGATTCCCACAAAGTTAATCAATTTTTCTATCTTATGAGAAAGTTTCAAAAAATTTCATCAAAAATCAAGGTCATAGGAACTTGCCCAAAATCCAAATTGTCCTCCGAGGGGACAATGGGACTTTAGGGGTTAACAATCACAAATATAGTTGAGTTTTTTGTTTTTATGAAATTACTTCTCTATATAATTTGTGAAATTTCAGGACTTTGCTTTTTTCCAAAGTTCAAATTGTTGTTTTATATCTAGACATGAAGGACTAAAAGTTTTTAATCTCTTTAAAGATTTTTTCAAAATTTCAATAATTATTCATTAACAAATACATATTGGTAATGTGTCTATTAATGCTAAAGGATTGCTAGCTTGAAAAAATGTATACCAATAAACTTTTTTTGAATAATTATTAACCCCTAAAGTTCCTTGACTATGTTCTCACCAAAAATGCTTCAAAACTATCATTTCTAGTACAAGTACCAAATTTTTGAAAAATATAGTTTTTTTGACACATGTAACAGTAGGATCTTGTAGTACTCTAGTTTGAGGATATGTGGAAACAATTTCAGAAATTTCCACCATGTAAATTGAAAGATATTAGCATTTGAAGTGTCAAAAATCCTTTTCTTGGCCTTGCAAAAAACCGGGCAGCTGCACTTCACAAGGTCATATCATTATGAAAAAATGTCCAAAACGGTTGTGCTTCTTTGGATTCATTCTTTAGGTCAAATTGGCTACATACATGAAAATTTTCAGATCATTTGGAGTTGTACAACGTATAGGAAAAAAATAGTAAATAGTTAGAAGTAGATAATGATTCAAAATACTAAATTGTTAACAAATTAGTTATAAAATTAAAAAAACTCCAATCCAAATGGTTGAATTGTTGTAATAAACAATCTACATCCAATAGCATTATTTTTTTTCAAAAACATTGAAATTTCAGTAAAATAGTGGACTTCAAAGTTTTTTTGGTGTAGGGATTCCATAACTGCCCGCAAACTAGAAAGCCTCATAACTTTCATCTCAACTATTGAAATGCAATGATTGAAAGCTTTTTGAGTACATATAAATCTGAAGAATGAATTTCAAACTTGTATTTCTTAAAAAAGTGAATTTTTTAGATCTGCCCCAGACTGCCCGAGTTGAGAAACAAACAACATATTATGCAATAACTTTTGACTCATGTTTCCAAATGTCATGAAATTTGTGCATATGAAAGATATTCCTCGTCCCCACATTTTGTTAAAATTTCAGCCCAAAATATGCAAATCTCTAGTCATATGTACCTGCCCAAAATTTCTATGTTGCCAAAAAATGCATGTTGGTCCTTTAGGGGTTAAAATAGTTAAAATTTGAAATCCATGTACTTAACAAAAATCAATAGCTTTTTCCACATTGTTTGATATTAAAGTATAAACACCCATTATCAACTCTACAAAAATATTAATAGTCACCTACAATTACTATGAAAAGTATGAAGATGGATGACATAGTGAACTATAAAAAACAAGAATCCATCAAATAGAAGTTATTCAATGTGATATTTTCAATGCTCATTGAATTCTTTGGGTGTGAGTGTCCCTAATGTACAATTTCATACTATCAATTATCAATGCTCTACTTAAATGCATTTTGGAAGGGAATAAGACTCCATTTTCTCGCTAATATTTAGTTCTTCAATGCAACCCACCATCTATAAAAATATCTAAAAACAACTTATTTGTGCATATAAATTCCAATCGATTTTAGCTAAATCTACAATGCAATCATTGGCAATTATGGGTGCACATACCTTACAACTTTCACGTTTGCAATTTTCAACTTTATTCATACAAAATATGATATGGATCTTTGATTGAAAACAATCAAGTTTATTCTTCTGAGTGATTTCACCTCAACCAAAATGCCATCTACTACAATGACTCTCTTTGCATCATCACAAACCCAAGATTGACTCCAATACAATGATGCTTAGGAATCTTTTGCACATGATCAACATCCTCCATTCCACTTGCACTTTTATCACTTAACTTCACAATCATTGATGTATTCTACCTCAACACCATGGTATCAACTTCTTGTGATGTTGGTACCATCAAGCTCTCTCCCAATCTGCATCAACTACCATAACCAACAATCACCTCATTATACTTCAAMTCATGGACATTGATCACCATGTTRCTTTCACASCTTCAAAAGRTTCCATTGCTCTAAGACTTGGAAAATCATGCAAYTCAATAGACATTTAGAAGAGATTGTGAAAACCAAACTCTCTTGCAATCATGAGAAGCTACCAAAGTTAACAATCACCAATTGTAACATTGTAAGGTAAGGGATACCATAGCTAACATACTGTAAAACCATTAGGGATTTGTTCCACCTCCTATACTCACCCTTGTTGCCAAGGGCAACTCATCTATTCTAACACTTGACCAAACTTATAATGTTGTAATGTAAAGATGACTTTGGATCATCTTGTATCACCAATAGTTTCTAACACTTGACCAAACTTATTCCTCCTATATATTGTTCCTCCTATATATTGTTCCTCCTATATATTGTTCCTCCTATATATTGTTCCTCCTATATATTGTTCCTCCTATATATTGGTTAAAATGCTTAAAATGACACAAAGAATACTCTCTACCTCAAAGTCAATAAGCAGAATCAATGCAAGCATTCCATACGTTTAGGGTTTAAGGGAGATTGTGAACACCGAATTCCCTACTAATCTGCATGAGCTTCCMGGAGCCAAGAATCACCACATATCACACCCTGTAACTATCTATCAGAGCAAGAAAGGCAACAGAATGGAAACCCTAAACCTCAATGCAACAATGCTAGATTTCAGATTTAGGGTTCAGGGTTTAGGAGAGGTTGTAATCACCTGGAGCTCGGAGACCTAGCACATTGCGAATTGCTCTGCGTGAGTCGTCGGGACTTATGTATCATGTGGATTCGCATTCTCCTCTTCATCGTGAAGCACTCTGAGTTTAGGGTTWGGTGTTCAAGTTGGTGATATSAGGCAACACATTATCAATATCAGGCGTGAGCACCACTCTCTTGTACACTTCTCCCAGGAACCCACACCGTTTAGTCGTGGTATTCACCGCAGCGAGTTCCTGCGCGAACGTGCATTCTGTTCCAGGCAGCGCATCCAGGATCACATCTCCGACCTTGAACTTCACAGCTCCACTTTCGTACACTAGCAGCTTGCCCATGGCGCCTCCTTGGGTGAGATCCTCCAGTTTGGCGGAGGAGGACCCTGTGGTGGTGGACTTGGACTTGGAGGAGAGGGGGAGGCCTTGGGGCAACTGGAAGAAGAAGAGCACGTCGTCCTCTCGGTTCTCCGTGAGACCGAGCTCCTCCGCGGGCTCGACGGCGTCCTCGTCGTCCTCGTGAATCTCGTCCTCGGGGTGGTCGAATTCCGCGTCGTGCAGGAGACCAGAGTCGCTGGTGTAGGGCTTCCGGAGGGGGAGCGTCACGGGGAAGTAACGCTCYAAGTCGAAGACTTCGACGTTCTTGCCGGATGTTTGGTGCTTGGAGTGCAGCTCGTCGGCTTGCATAAACTCTTGCTTCTCAAAGGCTCGACTAGATCCTCCACCTCCTCCACCACCTCCACCTCCACCGCCACCCCCTCTACCACTACCACGACCAGTGCCTCCTCCGCTGAATCCCTTGTGTTGGAATCCGGCGGACGGGGCAGAGGTGCCAGATGAGAAGCCGCCGAAGCCGAAGGCGACCTTGGAAGTGCGTTGGTTMGGGCGAAACGCTCTCTKGCCATCACTCTCCGCTTGCTGCAGCAATTTCTGGAGCTCCTTGGGAATCTCGCCGGAGCCTTCGCCTGGCTCGTCCTTCAGGTTGGCGGGCGGCTTCTTCAATCGCCGCGTCGGGACCTTCGGTTCGAACTTCTTCTTCCTCACTCCCCCGGTCGTGTACGCTTCCACGGGCAACACCGCCGGACCCGATTGCTGTTGTTGTTGCTGCTGCTGTTGCCCCTTCTTGCTTGCCGAATCTTCGGCCGGCGGTACCACTCTCGTCACTGCCTTCCGCGGCTCCATCTCTGCGAACCCCCTTAAACCCTAAACTGGGGTTTGGACCTCACGGATCGAGAAAGGAACCAATTCGCCGAATTCCACCACAGAAACACCCTCAATGAGATGCGCTTCAGCAATGGAATCTCACAACACGAAGATTCACAATACACCATCGAATTCCAGTCCGCAGATGCCCGTCGAATCGTACGCTGAACTTAAGACCTAGTAGTCTCTGGTGCGACTCTTCCTTCAGGACCTGGACGATAAACCCTAAGTGCCAAATTTGGGAACATGAAAATACCTTCTGGAAACCAAAATTCAATTCCCTTAATAAAGCGATGAATGTTGGTGTCCTTTTCATGTCAAAATCGTAGTCCGTCTGTACTATCAGCAAACCCTAATTTCTCCAGTTTGAGGTTTCAAGTCTCATGAAAGTCCCTTTTGGAGCGGTTGATKCGCCTATTATCATTGTTGACGAATACCTTGGGCCTGTTTGCTAATTCAAGGTAATCCAAAATGCTCCGATCCTCGAACATCTTCTTTCTTCGAAACATTCTGAGAAGGGCAGTTCATGACATTTATCACTCCAATAGCTTCTTCCCGGCTTTGACATTCTTGAACAAGCARAAGTAGCATCACACCTTCTCATCCACATTGATTGAATCCAAAACATTTCCTGTTTACTATGTTTGTTAGAAGAACAGTGAGATGGGTGTACCCATAGAAGCACGTCAGCGCTGAAGGCAAGTTCTGAATTCTGTGTATGCCGTTCTCTTGCGCATGGCGTGAACTTTCCACATTACTGTTAGAGATAGCATTTGCATTTTTCACAGCAAAGACGATAGTGTTCATGATTTCGAGATGGTGAAAAGAAGCAAGTGAGGCCGGATCGCAGGAGTGATTGATGGGGGGTAAGGAGGTTTCGGAGGCGGTGGTGAAGGTAGCCTGGGCGGCGCAACAAGAGACGGAGTTGAAGGCGCTTCTCGCTGCCGAGGTGCTGGAGAATGACAAGCTGCGCAAGAGTGTGGAGGTTTATAAGAAAGTGATCGAGGATCTGGAACTGGCCGATGATGATGATGTCGCAGCAGCAGCAGCCCTCAATTCCGATTCTGCAAGCGCAGAATTATGCCAGGAGTCTCGTACCCCTGATGTGAGCAGCACTTACACAAATTCCTCTCTGTTTTCTTATCAAGTGCAACACAAATTAGGGTTTTCTCAGGAGCATCAGGGGTATGAGAGTTTACGACTTCAATTGCAAGATTCTTTCCCTTCTTTCCATGTTAAAAACTGCACGGTTCTGAGCTCCAAATTCTCAATAAATCTAATTTCCCTCCACTTCAAAGAGCCTTGAAACCTCCTCTGAGAATCGCGTCTTATTGTCGAGCGTAAGTCTCACTTTGACATAACTTCAAATGCGAGATTCTCGTCCTTCTTTCCATGTCAAGCCCTGCGCAATTCTGAGCTCCAAATTCTTGTCAGAAACACTTCCACTCCACGTACAGATTTGAAGCCTCGTTTGAGAATYACYTCTTATTGCAGAATCGCCTGTTACTGTAGAACASAAGTCTCMACGCTTGTTGTATCATGAATGTMAATTGTARMAAGATCTSTRGGTACAATCATKTGGGGTTRTGATGGTACCAGATGTATGACCAACTGATAGACAAGCTGTCGTCGTCCGAGTTTCTTGAACAATTAGCGAGCAATGAGGGTGCAAATCCACTTGATTCTTCGGTGCTTGGAGTTGGAGGTATGGACAATGGTTACGGATCTCCATGCCAACATTGACTTGCTTAGAATCATGATTATGACAATATTGAGTACAATAAATAAGGGTGTCAGAGTTTGCGATTCCTACTCCGCAATTTGCAGGTATGTTACTAAGCACAACGCGATTCTTCAAACTAAGCTTACTTTGGAGTTTGGGAATGCCATTCTGAAATTGCCTTCTTCTACAGGGAGTAATATTACATTGCAGTGAAATCACAAACTTTCTTCCTACTCCTTTGCACCAATTCTCTGGCGCACAAGGTTATGTGTTATGAGATTTGAGTGTTTGGAGGCAARCTCTAATAATGCACTCTTCGCCCAAGTATCTTTTACTAGTGGGTTTCAAATCTTTTAATAAATGGATATTGAATGAGAGCCAGGATAAACTCATGAGCGATCAATCACAACAAGAGAGAAACTTTGACCTAATTGATGATTATTATGTTACCCAAATGATTAACAAAGAACACTAAATTATGCTTGCTCAGCATCTACTCTTCTTTACGTGCAATTCTTAATGAATCCTGTTTCAGCCAATTTGTTGAAAACTGAAGGACCCTATGGAAGCCACATCTCCCGTACAACTGTTACTCCGTTTATACACTGTATGTTGATGTAGCGCAGATCAAGAGGCAGGAGCTTGGTTGTTTGTTTCGGATGASAAAATACCGGCAAAGGARGAAAGAGATGGACTCGGAACAAGCGAAGGTTATGTGGTGATAACTCAGCAAGACATTGTTGATGGTGTTGCRTGTTTCGTGGCCCGCTCTATTTCTGCTCTTCCCCAAAGCAAGGTTCATAGTCCGAACATGTTTCCCTCCSAATCCACATTAACGGCTATTAATTCTCACTTTTTTTTCATTAGCCAGAGCAGGATTACTTAGCTAAGGAATGATCAGCACCCTAGAAAGTATGCTTGACCATTTTGCTGTGATGAATTACTCCGGGTGGTGTGATTTTGACAACAAATCTGGAACMTGCAGAGTATGAACCCAGATGAACTTCAACAAGGTAAACTCACTTCCCCATAGTTCCAATGATCCACCTGCCATATTACTGCTATTACTGTCTCAAGTTATTGCGGAAAGTTTCTTTCTGAGATAGTTTGATTACTACCCTCATGGATTGTGCATACGAGACAGCTATTATTTCGGCGTTTACAGAGCTACAGAAGAAAGGAAAATTGCGGAACCTGTGGAATTGTGCGCATTTGCTGTACGCAGCAACATCGTGGGGKTCCACAGCCCTAGGGTAAGCATCTTCACAAACTCCCTGTTTTCAAAGAGAAATATCACTCATRTCCTTTCAGYCACTTTTAATTTACTATGAAATTGGATAAGAAGGCTCACCTGGACTTTAATCTCGAGAATATCAAGGTCACGATTGCTGAGTTACATCACTCCAGATTAACTGATGTCAGTCGCATCAGCAGTAAATTTTGTYAAGATGAGTCAATCGATGATGGCTGGCTTGAATGTATTAACTGGTATTGTCGACGACTTTGATATCATATGTACGAACTAAGATTAGCGTTCTATCTGAACAATAAAATCTCCTGGATGCACTAGGTTGTACAACAATCCAGTGATTAGGCGAGCGGCATGGATGGCAGTATATACTTCCTGTTCCATCATTCTGCGCCTCTTTCCATAATTGCAAATACAAGAACTCTTTCGGTTCAAACATTTTGCAGCAAAAGAGCCCTCAGTGACCCCGATATCAGAAAATGGATACAAACCACAACTGGCTTATATGGTCGAAATCATGCACCAAGTCTTTAAGCGAAGAATAAGATCTTATATCAAGGGAAGAAAACCCAGTCAACACAAGCTGCGGTCAACAAGATGATATAAATATGGAACATGGACAAACTGAAGTTGTGACATTTGATTCTACGTACAAAAGAATAGCTACAATACTTCGGCCATGAGTCCATGACCGTCAAGGTCACGCAGAACTARTGCTCCAGCTGAATTACTCCTGACAGTAATCTCACAGATTCAGGTTATCCCCTTCTCTGAAGAATCCCTTGCAGTAGGTAAAGRGAGTTTACAAGAAATAAGATAAAGCTAAATCGGATGCTAACCTAGTCAGCTCGCGATTGTCCAGCACGGGAAGACAAGATGATGCCCACAATCAGTCCATACAACGCAAGCGCCTCAGCGAAAATCAGAATCAGAATCATGCCCACGAAAAGCTTAGGCTGCTGGGCATTCGCTCTGCAAAAACAGACACACATCATCAAATCGAACACAACTATCACAACATCATTACAAACTAACCCAKGCTTGAAGTATGATACAGAACAAACAACAAATCATTGGAAATAAATTCCAGTTTCTACGTTGGAGAGGGAGCAGATCACACAGGAAACATCTTATTACAACGGCCAACTATATAGCAGAGGCTGGTTTGGTACCTGACACCGGCATCTCCAACAATGCCTATGGCCATGCCTGCAGACAGACCCGCCAAACCGCAAGACAAACCAGACGAAAGATGCGCGTAGCCGTCAAACACATAGTAGGGCTTCGTCTTCGGGTTGATTCCAGTGCTGATGATCACAGCAATAATCAGTCCGTAGATACCCAACACTCCCGCCATGACCACTGGCACGATGGATTTCATCACCAGCTCGGGCCGCATAACACCCATGGATGCCACTCCCACTCCACTCTTCGCTGTCCCATAGGCAGCGCCCATGCCTGTACACACACGTTTGCCAGTAAATACACGGAAAAAYAGATACGAAACTGATAGACATACTCTGGAAAATGTTAGGTTTAACACTGGATTTGCAAGCAGGATCTAAATCTTTCTCAAAGGAGGATCATCCACTATTCTGCAGGCAGGATTTTTCAAATTGCGTTCCAATCTGTCGTTGTATGTAAATACAAAGTAGCTATCCTGTACCAACAATACTCCGCGCAATTCCAAGCTTAAAAACCACGGCATCCGGCTTACCGAACTACAAACCTTTGTCTACATGTTAAAATCATCTCTACAACATATCGGAGGATTCTATTAACCAAAATCACAAGATCTTCAAGAGTCCTACAATCTRCACCATTGCAAAACTTCCGACCCAAACCCTAAATGAACAATTCAGAGSCATTTCCAAAATCTGCACCACCTACATCTRCTCCAACTACCAGAAATAAAAGGGAAAGGGATTTCGACGATCCATACACGAGAATACAAGAGCAGCAGCGGCTCCGATGAAGCCAAAGAACGGAGCGACCTCGTCGCCATTAAACACCGCGGATGTCGACATGATGGCAACGCGCTGTTCCTGATAGCAAAACCAAAACGAAAAATTCTTCGGACTGCTGCGAGTGCGGAAACGGCAAGCGGATTCGAAACTCGAAGTGAAGCTTGTGCTCCGGAGGACAGATTCACGGGAAATGGCGGTGCAGGAGAAATGAAGCTTGCAAATCTGTGTGCTACGTGCCAAAGCTTCAAGTGAAGTCCGCAAGCGTTGTCCCTATCACCGAGTCGTACCTATCACCGAGTCGTACCTATCACCGAGTCGTACCCATCACCGCGCACACTGCACTGATTTGTCCTACCCTACGTTAGAGTCAGATTCGTTGAAAAACAATTCAAAATATAATTAAACATGGTATCTAATGAAAATTTCAGTAGTGTAAAAACTATTAATGGAAATAATCTTAATTCATACAAATTCAAGATTTTTGCAAACAACATTTCCAAATACAAATTACAACACTTTTCATTAAAAAATTGAAAAAGAACAAGAATGTAAATATTTTGTGCTATATCAATGTCCAAAACTTTTTTAAATGAAAAATTCAATGACATATAAGTAATAGAGCTTAGGAATTATTTAGGATCAGAAGTCACGTTGAATAAAAATATTCTTAAGAAATGAAATCTGAAAATATTTGATATAAAAAAATTGAAATTTGAAATTAGATATCACGAAAAATGAAATTTGTAAACATTTCAATTTTACATATTAAACAAAAATACTCCTAAAAATAAATTACTTCGTTTAGGGTCTAATGAATCTAATCCAAAATTACACATTCATTGTGAGGGGGTGATTATGTTAGAGTCACATAGAAAATCAGTGTCACCGCATATTCTCATTCTTGTAGAGACTGATTCAATAGAGAACTATTTCAACATGCATTAATTAAAAATAGTGTGACTTTGGTAAATTAGTGTTATATATTATTAGGACAAATTTGAAGTCGATAGTTCAAACCCTCACTCTAATAAAAGGTTGAGATTTGAGGAAGACACACATAAGGTTATTTTTCCAGTTACCAATCTAAATTAGAGTCACCCTTTCCCAATTGACACAAGTTTTAATTGCTCATCTTTACTAGAAGGTGACAATACCTAAAATCATTTGAATAGCATCTGAGCATGTTTCCTAGATCAAATTGTCTTTTGTTTTGGATTGGTTGGATCTTGTTGTTAATTAATTGAAATGAAAATTATTGTTGATTCTCTAAGCTTGGATGATATCAAGAATTTTTTTAAATTAGCTTGGTTGGATCTCATATTTGCCTCTAGATTGCCAACGTTGTGCCCCAAAATGTAAAGTATATGTAATATGGAAATGTTATGTCAGTCACAAACTCAACTCACTACTTGAGGAATATTCTTCATGACGCGCAAAAGTAGTAACAGGTTGAAGGCAATGCACATATGATACGGAATACAAGAAAGTGTATTATACACAAACTTCAGCCAGCTTGAGGCTACAATCGCTCAATTGAATATCATGTTTGTTGTCTTGTCGATGATTGGATCACTTGCACAACTTCAAATGCACAATAATTATATTTACCGATGCTCTTTGTAATGATCGCAATCTAAAAAACTATGTACAATGTACGTTTTTTGCAAGGAACAAATCTACAAATAGACTCGTTGCACACCCATTTATCGGCCACTAAGTCTCTAAAATTCTAGACAAGCTATTTCCATGACAAATGTGAAACTCCAACTGCCGGCTTAGATAGCTCTAGTTTGTCTAGCATTGGATGACAAGATGATGCCTACAATCAGTCCATACAATGCAAGTGCTTTAGCAAAAATGAGGATTAGACTCATGCCCATGAAAAGCTTAGGCTATTGGGCATTTACTTTGCACAAACAGACACATATCATCAAATCAAAGATATAATTAACAATTATGCATGGGCTCAAAGTACGATGCAGAAAGACAACACCTCATTGCAAATAAACTCTAGTTTCTAAGTTGGAAAAAAACAGATCGCACATGAATCATCTTAGCATAGCAAACAGCTATACATCAAAGGCTCATTTGGCTGGTACCTGACACTGGCATTGCTGATAATGACAATGGCCATGATTGCATATAGTCTGACCTAACCGCAAGAAAAACCAGACAAAACATGCCCGTAGCCGTCAAGTACGTAGTGGTGCTTTGACTTCGAGTTGATCTAGAGCTGATGATCATAGCGATAATCAGATTGTAGATACCCAACCCCTTGCCGTGACTACCAACATGATAGACTTCATCACCAACTCGAGACCCATAAAGCCCATGGACGCCAATCACACCACTTTTGGTTGTCCCATGTGTAGCTCCTATGCTTGTCTCAACAATTAAAGCATTCTTGTCAATTACTCAGAAGCTTCAAGATTAATGAGTCACACATCCAAGAGAAAATATTCCACATTGCTACGATTTGATTTGACAATCCAAAAATAAAATGGCAAAACAAAACAACAAAACAAAAGGAGGTGGATAAACTACCACAAACCAAACTGTTGAGAAGGACTCCCATATTTCCTAAACAATTATGTTCACTTAAAATAAAGTCACATTCAAACTCCGATAAACAAAGTACTTTACTTAAAACAATAGCACAAACAAGAGACTTTGAAGGTGCAATAAAAATAAACATGACCTTAACGAAGAATACAAAATAAAATAGAGCCAACAATCCTGATTTGCCAAGCTATTGTAGGGACGACACTTCATTTTTAAGTTGGATTAGCTTAGGAATCACGAGAGAGTCACATCCAGATCAGTAAACTGGATAGTAGTCCAATGGTTGATGATAGAGAGCCATGAAAATGCCTGAAAGGAACAAATCAAAAATGTCAAAACTACATCATACTCAGAGCAAATTCTAAGTACAGTAGACAATATTTCAAAATAATGAGCATCAAAACCTTAATTTCTTGGTTTAGGCCACTAAGAATTTGAAACATCTATCTTTCTAGCAACAACAACCTGCCTACTTTTGCCTAATAACAAGTTTAATCACCACATCAATCAAGTTGCATAAGCACAATCATCAACTATTGAAATTCACCACAAAGTCACCTTGAAGTCAAACATCAACATTCCAAAGGTCTTCACAAGTCYYWTAATATCAATGGAGGARRRTTTMKTTGCCATGKCATGTTTCGATTGGTTGAAGAGAGGTAGATTAAGACCAATATTGTTCACTACTTGCCTTGTGCAAATTTTCAATAAGGTGGGTATAAAGTAGAAATTTCACTGAGCGATTATTTTTAAAAACTAGACTTGCGTTGCAATTACCTAGTCCATGAACACCAAATCAAAACACGCATGCACAATCCAAATGAATCCTAAATTCCTAGATGCACAATTTCAAGTCATTTCATCAATCTGTACATCTAACTATTAGACATGGAAACATTTCAGAAGGGAACGAGTTTTCAACAATTTCACTAGAGAAGACGTAAATTGGCAACAACAACTTCAATAAAGCCAAAGCAGGAGTGACCTCATCACCAATAATTAAAGACCACTTGCTGCTATTGACATGATGCAAATTGTTGTTCTAGACATAAACAATTATAGTCGTATGAGAGAATTGAGAATGAATGTGCGAGCAGGCACCACAAAGTAGAATCAAAGCTTCAAGTGACGGTGATCTGAAAGTGTCCATGAGATGTGTGACAAAGGGATAATTGCGGTGATCATCAATATGTGCACAATGTGGACAAAGAGACTTACTCACACAAAGTTTTAGTATCACATTAATATTAGTTTCATTACATGCAACAACTTATAGCACAAAATTTCATTTTCACTTTTAATGAGAGATACATGACCTTCTAAATGCTCAAATTTTCAATTCTGGAAAATGATTATATAAACAATCTCCATCTTTCATTGGAAAGAGAATATAAATTAGAACATGCAAAAAAAAATTCATGTTGGACATTCTACTAGTGCTATCATCAAAGGCATGGTATTTATGAAGGGTTTGAACATCATGGAGTATACTATTTATAGCTTATGGTTTAGTTGAATTTTAGTAGACAAATCACTAAACCCTAAACCCCATATGAAATTTGACAGATTTTTTGAACATCCAATGTAACTATTCATGTTTTTATGTCAACAATGACATTCAATGTAACAAGATGTTGCATTCAACATCATTGTTGACATAAAAAAACACAAGTTGTTGGATTTGATGTCTAAAAAAATCTATCAAGTTAGACATAGTGAATCTTGATCTTGTTACTTCTTGTTTACTTCAAAACTTCCCTTATTAGTCCCTCTTTTACAGCTTTGTCAATTTCGTTCAAAACAAATATAATAGACAATAAAAAGGGTATTTCACCTTTTTAGTTTTTTGGGATTGAAGAGCAAGAGAGAGAGAGAATAACTCCAACTACTCTAAGTAGTTGGGATACAAGAAGATAAGAAAGAAGATAGGAAAAAACTTCTTTTCCTCTAAACCAACATTTTCATGTTTTCCTAGAGTCCTTAGATCACATGACAATTACTTGAATATCATTTATACTTGTTCAACCTTTGCTAAAATCAACACCAAATAACTATTGAGTAAGAACGGTTGGGGTCAACTGGCCCCTTTGCTCAGCCCCTCCAAGTCATTCCAAGGTTTTTCTTTTGTAGTGCACCATGCAGTAAATGGAAGATGGTCCCTCAAAATTTAAACCATTATGATTGTGCCCTGACATTGGATTATCGCTCCATGGTGCGAGGAAAAACAACCTCAGTCATTCCAAGGGTGTAAGTAAAAATCAATAAAAGAACCCTTTTTTGCACTTGATTAATATACCTTGTACACTCTTCCTAACAAAATTGGGGCCTCTGATTGTAAGTATGGATTCAAAATTTGTAAATTTTATCATGCGTGAAAAATAAAAAATTTCAGCAGTTTCCCGGGGGCCAAGAGAGGGGGTCAGTTCACCCTGGCCGTAAGAACAATGTTAGAGAGCTCTACATTATCACATTTAGAATGGTTGTGTGTCTGGCCTGCAACATTGAAGAGCTGAGGTTGTGTAACTCTAGCACCAGGCTCTAAACCGTGGAAATTTGAATCTCCTGGAAGAGCATCCAAGCATCCAAGATTTAAATCTAATTAGCAACAAACCTTAACCCTAGAAGGGCCTGAAAGTCCTTTACGGCAATACAGAGAAAAATTAATGATGATAATAGTACGTGAATAATAATGTATCACAATTCATATGTTAAATCACAATTGAAGAGTTATAAAAACTAAATACATGTTGCATAGAGAAACCCAAAAGAGCCCTTGTAGGGTTATTAATTGTGTCAGTATGAACATCAGTTGCTTCAGAGATTCAACCTTCTACCTTCATTCAGATTCTAAGGAAAGAGTAATTGGAAGCTAAAATCGGTCCAATAATTTCATTCCATTGCCTTGGTAATGTGGTCACATGGTACAAGATGACGTTGAATTTTCACTTTGTTGCTTTTGAATCTTTTGATTTTCTCAAGTCACCACAGGCTTCCAAAGACTGAAGTTAAAAGCCCGAGACAGTAATAGATTTGATCCATCTCCAAGACCATCGTGAAGAAAAAATTTCATCATTAAACGACTTCAAGGTTTTGTGCATCTTTTTGACATTAGGCGAACGTTACGGCATGGGAGAAATGATCCTGAACTTCTGAGGGGACTGACAGCAGTTCACTTCACCAGCAAAAAGATTATTGCATTTGCAGAGAATAAAAAGCCACGGGAAGCCATAGCCAACGACGTACTTCATGAAGAAGGTTACGAAACAACCCTGGTCAAAATACTAAATTCAGAAGGTAGATATTTCTAATCTTCACAGAGCCACAAAAAAATTGATTTCAATGGCATTGCTTGGCAAACAACTACATGAAGGAGACAAAACATGAAACTACTAAAATGTGCAAACAAATCATTTGCCATTGCACTAAACTAGCTGCAAGTTCTATCGAAGCGTAAAATTCACAGCGACACTGACATCACCTATATGATCTTGTTGGGTCGTTCTTTCATCCTTGAGAAAGTGGATTTCTCAAAGAGAAGCACCACAAACTTCTCATAGAAGTAACATTTCTGCTAGACTTCTGCTGAAACAGGTTTTAAAAACAATGAAACTTCTGGAAAAAAATCTAATTCTTCTATTGAATGTCGACAGGACATCCGTCCTCGTCGGAAGCTCAGATCAACTTGGCTAATTGGCGAAACATAGATCTCCATTTCTCATTTTCGGCCTCGGCTTTACGTAGCTTCTGCTGCAGCTCTGAGTTTCGTTCCTCGGATTCCAGTAGCTTCTGCTGCAACTCGACGTCCGATCCTGAAAACTCCTCTAGGTGCGTCTCTTGATAAGTCACATGCTGTTGGAGCTGAACCTGCTCAGGAAGCGATTCCAATTGTTGGACACTGATCGCAGTGGCCGAGTTCAAATGAGGCTGAATAATCTCCAAACCTTGATCACCAACACCAAGTTGCGGTAGACTACCCAAAATGGCAGTGGTCGGGATGTCCAAGGCATTTGACTGTCGAGGTACTGAAGGAGACTCGAAACCGTGAACACGTTCTGTTTCAGAGCAATGACCTTCAGCCTTGTCCAGATCGTCCATTGCTGGAAAGTCATTATCCTCCGGCTGAGGCAGGCTGCTAATGACTTGGTTGACGGCAAAGTCTGAGAGGAAGCACGGAAATACCTCGTGAGCAAGAAGTGCCTCTTGCGCTAAACCATGGGATTCAGAAGTTGTCGCCTGCTCTCCTACGCCATTGCCTCCATGTGGTGAAGTGATGCAGGTCAACTCCATAGCAGTGCTGGGAGCACCAGGAGCTGATGGAGAGGAGCCACGACGACTCGCTTCACCGGCATGGCCATGGTGTGAACCCGTCTCAACAACTGCGTGAAAAGGTTGCCATCGTCTAGCCCTCTCCCTCAGCAGTCCTCCGTACAACTCCTTGGTTTCGTGTGTCACCCAATCTGCTTTCTTCTTGCCGGAGGGAGGGCACTTCTCTGGCTCGGTCACGGATGGAAAGGGAAGGCAMAGCCCATCCTCAAACTGCACAGGACGACCCTCCACTTCCCCGTACAGGACCGCCGCTATGAGAAGCACAATCTCGGCCTCACGGCGGGTGTCGTACGAACCGAGAGAAAGGCACTCGAACTTAAGGGTGGTACCCGACTCTGCTTTCTCTCTGAGTGGTTTGAATCTGGGCTCGTACTTGTGTGTGATTGAGCCACTCGAGTTTTTCACGGCTCTGGTGTACACTCTTCCAGGGACGTCCGACTCATCTCTCAATTTGCGCTTGCGACGACTGGCTGTGTAAGATGCCTGTCTGCACTTAATCCAGACGTAGGAGCCCAGGAAAAGCACTATCGCCACGAAGATGAGTCTGAACAAGAAGGAGCCCGGGGAATAGGTTTTGGACCCCCCCTTGCCCACGCATCCGATGAGATACTGGTACACGAAAGAGAGGAGGGCAAGTGMCGACACCAGAACTTTGTGTGCCGATTCGAGCTCCGAAGATACACATTCGGCAAAAGCTTCGAGTAAATCTTGTAAGAGATATTTTTGACCATTCAAATACGTCTCACTCCAAAATGGGTTGCCTGCATAGAACGAACGAACCTCCCTTTCGACAGTAGGACAGATTCGCTTCTCAAATTGGAGCATGACCCCAGCTACAACTTCAGAAAATAGGGCATCCTTCTCCAGCCTCTTCATTCGTTGGTCTAGATCCAGTATTAGATCTTGGATTCCTTTCCATGCCGGATCAGCGATCATTCCAACACATGTAGAACCCCCGTGCCTCCAATCATAGTCTAAGCGTTGCCAAAATAAACGCCTAGCTTCCGTTACATCATCGTACAAACGAACAATTTCCTCACTAGTTCGCAAGCACACTGATTTGAACTGACGGGGACTACTGGAAGAACCGGGAAACCCCATTGTGATATGACCAAGTCCTTCAAGGCAGCGCCATGAAATCCTCTGGGAGACTTTTCAGAATGCTCTCCCGGCCGTGCATGACAAGTCGCCCTTACAATGAAAAGGAAAGAGACATCGAGAATTAAAGCTCCTATCTACAAGTCAACATACTGCTACCGATCTCTCATAGTTCTGCAAAATCCAAATTTCCAAGAGTTCGCGCTCCCCATCAAGCTCCAGGCAGCCAACAGGGGGAGAGAGAGAAGGAGAATGGAAATTGGGAAGTAACGGTGGAGGATTGAACCAGACACAAGCTCTCGAAAGCACTACTGATCGACCTTCTTGCAAATCCAAACACTGGATGAGAAGCAAGGGGGGGAGTCTTCGCTTGATTAAGTAAGAACTAGGCCCTCGGGGGGGCAGTGGGGGGAGAGCGGGAGGGAGGGACTCCCCCCGTGGAAGGGAACGGGTGGCCGGTGCTGGTGCCGAGAAAGCAACCCGGAGTCAGTCAACCCGACATCAGCAATTTCAGCAATTGGTGAAGCCATTTGATTGGTTCACTTAATTAATTGGCAAGTCGGTCTCATCGATCAGCAATTGTCTGTACAGGTGACCCTTGCACCTTTTTTATGGTCCAAGCATAACATTCTTAACTGGGTGTGTATCCTCCCCCAAGGTGGAGGTATAATCCTCCGCTATATACCTGGGAAAGGATTTTAGTTATAATAGAAGCAATTTCATTGGTTGGACTCGTTGGGAGAGAGTGGGCTGTCAGACTTGGAGATACTGATTGGCTGTTGGGGGGGCCAGATTTTGAGGACCAAAAGGGACCCCACCAATGAAGGTTAAGAATGTTATGAAGACTCCAAGTAGGAAGGAGAAGATTTCTAAGACATAAACAGGGAAACACCTAAGACTGTATGAATAAAATCGTCAATATAAGCAATTGAACATAGTTGGAGGCACCTCTTCTTGAAGAGAATGTTTAATTTCTTGGTTTTAACAATTGAAAATCATGAATTTTAAAAAAAAAATTAGATTTTTTGGATGTGCCATATAATTTCTATGAAGTTTCAAAGTGGAAGCTCCCTATACCATTGAAAAGCCATACTCGTTATACTGAGACTTTTGGTAGATTTTGAGAAAGAATGCTAGTTATTGAAAAATTTATTTAAAATAATAGTAATTGAAAGCAAAGTAAATAATGCTCAAATAGTGATCCTAAAATGAAATTCTAAAAGTTGGCGTTGTTACTTATTTATGAAAAAATACTAGTAAAGAGATAAAGCGGTTTATCTTCAAGTCGAAGATAGAAATGAGACTGCGAAAAGTCTTAATATAACGAATATGGCCTTTTGAAATCGTCATATGTTTGAATTTGAAATTGAAATCTCACAAAACCAATAGTTTGCTAACCTCTGTTAAAGAAAGGGCCAGTTTCTAACAATACTTTTCAAAGACGTTGTAATGGAAGTCAAGGGACACTTCAAGGAAAATCTATTGTGCATGAATGAGTATGGGGATGGTTTTGAGTGTCTCTACCTTGTAAACATAGCATTATACCCTAAACATATGTATATAACATTKTAACATGTAAAAATCTAGGGCCTCTTGTTGTTGCCTTCAACTATTGATGATTGTGTTGCAATGAAGAATTGTCTAACTTCTAAAATGAAAGAAGAAGAAATTTTTTGTTAGGCTTAACCACTACAAGACCAACTGAAGGCCTTTTTTCAAGTAAAATTTTATTTAAAAGACATGTGTTTTTAGTAAATTCTTACTTAAAAGACTCCTTATAAGTCAATACTTAAAATCTTATCTCTAGGACTATACTTAAAACACCCCTTTCTCTTGTAGTAAATTGGTCCAAAATAGTCTCTAGATTATCCCAAAACCACCAAAAAGTGTAATCATAGTGGTCATCTTAAGAACGAAAGCAATCAAAATACTTCCTAACATGGCTACAATATTTTTTAATATGGCCATGACATAAAAGAATAAAATATCTAATTCTTGTAATGGCTTTATACTAGTGAGGGGGAAGTTCCTAATCGACCAACTATTTATAATTTGATCACTATCACCCAAGGCATTGCAAGCATTAGATGTTTCTCAACTACATTGGAGGGTCAGAATTGAAAGTAATTAAAAAATAATTAAAAACATAATTAAAATTTGAAAAAATGATCTAAATACTAAAAAAATTAAAATTTTAAAAAATAGTTAAAAAACATTTTTATTATAACTAGACGTGGTAAACTGGTAATTGCATTGTCACATCAACTTGCTGTGGCCAAGTTCCCATGGCTTGAGAACTTGAAGGAACTCGCACCTTTGTGGGCTAGCTAAATTTCATCTAATGAGTTTGGCCACTAACCAACCTAATGAAGATCTAATCTCATTTATTAAAAAAAGTCTGCCATGGATTGATATAAGATTGTAATGGCTTCTATAATGGGTGTTTTTAGGTGTCTGCATTGCATGTCAAGGGCTAGTTTACCTTATATCATGACATTTTGAAATGTCATAAGAAATTGCATACACAAGTTATGAGGTAAAGAAGTCGAATGAGTATGAAACAAGGATCAAAACGCCTTTCTGACTCCTACAACCCCAAGTACTACTTTATTTTAATGTCACTTTTRTATGCAAGAAATTAATCTCCTAAAATTTCATATCCATTCAAGGAGGAGGATGATTGATGAGGTCTCGAGCTTATGAATTATCAAAATATCAACCATGAAAAGGGTCATTGCAAGGAACACCAAGAGTTTTGGATACACTTTTGCAACATGCTTTTTTGTCCTCTGCTTTAACTTTTGAATAATGAATCCAATGCAAAAAAAACAATTTTTTTTTGTTTCTAGATGTTGTGATTGTAATTGTATCCCTTATTTTTCAAATTTAATTAAATTTCATTTTATATTTAAAAGTCAATTTTGTTAATTCGTCACATTTTTGGATTTAGGGTTTTGAATACAAAAAAATTGTTTATATTAATGAAATTAGGCTAAAATTTTTTGTGGTATATTTCTATAGTAGGCGTACATGCGCCTACTAATGGGCATCTAAAAATACTCTATTCTATGTACTCCACATTTGAGCAAATAGGCCTCCCTTACACATGCACTCGTAAACAATATAAAAGGCTATGACCTTATTTTTTTTTTGGCAAATCTCATCACAAATGAAAAATATTTAATTTCTTAAATTGCACTATTGTTGATTTATAATAAATTAAAACCTCAACATATCCCTTTTTTATCTAAAATTCTCTGTCCAAGAATTCGTCGCGTTAAGACCCGGGGGGGGGGGRGGCATATTCGGCTCATTCTGAGCTCAATCAGTTTACAGAATTGGCAACAATCAAGGGCTTGCCAATTATGCCACGATAATACCCTTGCTTTGCCGATTCCAAATACGCCCTTCGGTCTTAACGCCAGAGAGCGGGCATGGCATGGTAGATTCTACGGAATAACTCACCCTACGGGCTCGCTGCAGGGCTTGCTATTCCTCAGAATCTGCCCTGCCCTGCCCGTAGTACAAAAAATGCATACTTTGTCATTTTGATTTGTAAAAAATAAAATTTAAAATTTAAAAAGAAACTAAAAATTGGCCATTTTGTGAGGACTAGATGGTGATGAATATTTTGCTTGCGTAAAGAGTTCTCCACGATCATTATTCATTTCTAAAGGGGAATAATGGACGCCGAAAACTCTTCATACAAGAAGAATATTTGGCTTTGGAGACCCAACCGAAAGCCAATTCAAAACCAACACGTCCGCTTCTACAGGAAAATTTGTGAAAAGTAAAGAAGGTGTGACTACCCCTATATTTGATTAAGTAAGAACTGAGCTCGGGGGGCCAGTGGGGAAGAGCGGGTGGGGAGTGGGGGGAGAGCGGGAGGGACTCCACCCGTGAAAGGGAACGGGTGGCCAGGTGGCCTGTGCTGGTGCCGTGAAAGCAGCCCGGAGTCAACCCGACTTCACCAATTTCAAAACAAGGCCAGGGTAAACTGACCCTGTCAGAGGCAAATGTGAAAATTGCCCCCTATTTTGTGCGGTGTCAATTTTGTATCTCTTCACTTACCTTAGCTAATTTGGGGCCTCTGATTGCATAAATGAATTCAAAATTTGCAAATTTTGTAATATGTGGCAAATAAAAGAATTTTAGTGTTTTCCGTAGGGGTAAAAAAAGGGGCAATGAGGGGATTAGTTCACCCTAGCCTTTCAAACAATTGGTGAAGCCATTTGAAGCCATTGGTTCACTTATTTATTTGCAGGTTGATCCCATCGATCAACAATTGTCTCTACGAATGACCATCTCACTTATAAGTATACTAAATAGTGAAATTAGGGTGCCTTTACAATTAGGTTGCTTACTCTAAGAAAGTTACTCTACAAGTCATCAAAGTTAACCTTTAAAGGACGAATGGCCGTGGAAATCATCCATTTTGATACCTTGGGAATCACAAGTTCAAAATAATTCAAAAATACTCATGAGTCATTGCAAGAAACACCGTGCGTTTTGTGTACACTTTTGTAACACGCTCTCATGTCATTTGCTATAACTTTTGGATAATGAATCCAATGCAACAAAAAAAAAAACTTGTTTCTAGATGTTGTGATTGTAATTGTATCTCTTGTTTTTCAAAATTTCAAAAAAATTCATTTTATATTTAAAAGCTGATTTTGTTAATTTGTCACATTTTGGAATTTAGGGTTTTAGGTACAAAATGTTGTTTAAACTAATGATTTTTGGCTGAAATTTTTGTAGTATATTTCTACAGTAGGCGTACATGTCCCTACTAAAGGGCATCTAAAAATACACTATTCTATGTCCTCCGCTTTTGTGCAAATAGGCCTTCCTTGCACATGCACTTGTAAACAATAAAAATGGTTATGACTTTGTTTTTTTGGTCGAATATCATCACCATCCAATCCTCACAAATGACCGATTTTTATTAAAAATTTTATTATAAAACTAAAAAAACAAAGTCATAACCATTTTTATTGTTTACAAGTGCATGTGCAAGGAAGGCCTATTTGCACGAACGCGGAGGACATAGAATAGTGTATTTTTAGATGCCCTTTAGTAGGGACATGTACGCTTATTATAGAATCATACCATAAAAATTTCAGCCAAAAATCATTAGTTTAAACAACATTTTGTATTCAAAACCCTAAATTCCAAAATATGACAAATTAACAAAATCGGCTTTTAAATATAAAATGAATTTTTTAAAATTTTGAAAAATAAGAGATACAATTACAATCATAACACCTAGAAACAAGTTTTTTGTTTTTTGCATTGGATTCATTATTCAAAAGTTATAGTAGGGGACAAAAGAGCCATTCTCATTGTGACGGAAAAAAAGGCCGGTCTTTCTTGCAATGACCCTCATTGAAAGTAATGTAGAAGATCTCCCTTTTCTATATAGAATTCTAAAGATGAATAGTTTCACTTTTGTCCTAGACACATTGATTCTCTCTCTCACCCATTGGAGGCAAAACATTTGCCTTGGCATTCAAGGTTTAACAAATATTTCTATAAATACTTCCATTTGTACCAAGAGAAGTTCATGAGTTCCAACTACACTAATGACTAATTTAATAGTTAGTAGTGCATTCTTGTTCACTAACAATAAATATTCATATAATGTGGAATGTTGAGAAATTAGTGACGGACAACCAAATTTCACTATTTGGTGTAGGGAGGAGAAGATTTCTTAACACATGTATACAACATTATAACTAACACATATATAAAGCATTATAACAAACTAAAGCTTTGTATTGATGCCCATAATGTCAATGATTGTGTTGCAAGGAAGAGACACCAATTGGAACACACTAGTAGAAAATTCAATTTCTCTCTTGATTTGGTTGCGTTGATCCGATTACTTTTTGACAAATATCTGTTGATCTCAACAGATTTCTATCAAAAAGTGACCGGATCAACGCGACCAAACCTACAGAAAAACTGAATTTTCTACTAGTGACATAAAAATAAAAAATATTTTGGCACTAACAAAAAAAGAGACATAACAAACACATAAACACGTAATAATAATAATATTAATAATGATAATGATGATGAAAATAATAATAATAATAATAATAATAATAATAATTATTATTATTATTATTATTATTATTATTATTTAATTTTTAATTTTTAAGAAAATTCTTTGGTGACTCTAAGGCCGACATCCACGACCAATGTTTCACATGAAGTATTTCAATCTTGATAAATCCTCTCTCAAATAAATATTGTAAATTGGGAACCAATGTGTATTTAACTTAATAACTTTTTGGCTATTAGCAATAATATATACTCTAACTATTAAATTTTTGGCTATTCTAACATAATTTTCAAAGGATGTTATGAAAAATTAAAAATGTATAATATCCAACATTTTTCTTTGAGGATTTAAATGGGGCGTGAACCTTTGTAAAGTAAAGAAGATTTTTATAGCTTATCGAGATAACAAATATAGAGGATTACGTATAATTCCATTAATCTTTGCAATTTTTTTGTATTTCTCTAGTTTAACCAATCAAACCTCAATAATGGTATACATGTGACACATTGGCAAAAATTTCTCTCCCTCACATGGACCTCATTTAATATAAGCATTTGTAGTGCAACCATTTAATTATATCCTTCAATTCTCTCTTAAGAAGCCAATGTTTTTTGTTTTTTTGTCTGTAGGCTAAGTCTTTTTTAGAATTTATGCAGGTTAGGAAAAAATAGATTATATCATCTACAAGTGTACATTCATCTACAAATTTATCGATTATAAACAACTTTCATCTACATAATAAAAAATTAAGTATTTCAATAAAAATTATTTGGCAATTCCATCTATTTTTTTAAACATTGTTTTAAATATATAAGGAGCTAGTACAAAAGTTAGATAAAAATCCAACAAAAATTTGTTAGGAAAATATAGTCAATTGTAATGAGAGTTGTGGGTTTGGTAACTTCACAAAAGAGTTTCAAAATAAGAATATGAGTAGTGAGCATGTTTCTAATTAATAAATTGTCTTGTTTTTTTGTTGGACTTACTTAGCATATTGCAAAGAACATTCTATGGAAAAGGGAAGGGGAAAGAGCTGAAAAGATTGAACTAGCTTAAGTGCTTGGCCTTAAAAACCTACTTAGATCTCCAAGCACAAGCTTGCCCCCAATTTTGTAGTTGCTAGCTTGTGTGTATTCTAACCTTTCTTAGCTAAATGAATGTCTTTAAAATATGAACTCTAATTTTCATTGATGGTAAATAAAAAATTCCATCATTTTATCAAAGGTCCAATCATATGGCTGCTCCCTTCACATGAGAGGAGCAGTAATGGAATTAGAGCAAAATGAGATATTTAAATTTGTTGCAAACAATAGTGTCTTTTGTAAATCAATGTCACATGTATTAATCCAATTATAACTCCAAGGATTCAAAAAGTGTTTGAAGAATGGCTCTTAAGAAAATTGTAGAAACAAGGAATGGACTTATTTGTCTTTGAATCAAATTGGTCTCACTACCTTGGTGATAGGGCCATATTAATAGGTTAAATCAAAATATCTTCTAGACTAGGAGATAAGCTACATAGCCCCTACGAGCTTTGTAGTTGCCTTCCGACAAGGATACAACCTTATATGGCATACCGGTAATACTTGTTTAGATCAAGCAAACTCATTCCACCATGGAAGAGGAGAATTGTAGTTATATATATTCCTAATCAATACCACAATTGATCAATTGCATTATGGTGAAAAAACTTTCTTTGCAGTCCAATATGACTAACAAGGACGAATGCAATGATACAATTGGACATGAAAATCACTAAAATATTCAAGTTCACAACTTTTTAAAATCCAATCATATCCAAATATACAATAACAACATCATCAGTAAGTTTAGCACTGGTCAAAATCTCTAAGGCTGTATGCATTCAATTGTTTTCAAGAAACATATATGCTAAGGGTTCATTGTTGGGCAATTCCTAGGGCTTTTGTACTATAGTCTTGTACAATTGGGTACAAACTGTTTTTGCCACTGTCTAAGGTACAATTTCACTACAGTAGCTTGTATCCTAGTTGGCCTTGGATTGTCCAGTACGGGAAGATAAGATGATGCCCAAAATCAATCCATAGAACGCAAGTGCCTCAGCAAAAAATTAAAATCAAAATCATGCCCACAAAAAGCTTAGGTTGCTGGGCATTTGCTTTGCAAAACCAGACGCACATCATCAATTAAATCAGAGATAATGTTCCAAGATAAGAAAGGCTTGAATTACAATGCAGAATGAYGGAAATAAATTCTAGTTTCTAAGTTGGAGAGGAAGCAAATCACACAACAAACATGTTATTATAACGGCCAATTATATAGTAGTGGTTGATTTGGTATCAGACACCGGCATTTCCAACAATGCCAATGGCCATGCTTGCATACAGACTCGCCAAACAGCAAGACAAACCACATGAAAGATGCTTGTAGCCGTCACACGTAGTAGGGCTTCAACTTCAGGATGATTCTAGTGCTGAAGGCCATATTTGTTATATTAAGACCTTTCGCAGTCTCATTTCTATCTTTGACTCGAAGATAAACCGCTTTATCTCTTTACTAATAATGTTTTATAAATAGTTAAAAACACCAACTTTTAGAATGTCATTATAGGGTCACTATTTGAGCATTATTTATTTTTGTTTTTTATTATTATTCTTTTAAATGAATTTTCCAATAACTAGCATTGTGTCTCAAAATCTGCGAAAAGTCTCAATATAACAAATATGGCCTTTGCTGATGATTATAGCAATAATTAGTCCATAGATATCCAACACTCTTGCAATGATCATTGACACAATGGACTTATCACCAACTCGGGTCGCATAATGCCCATGGATGCCACTCTCATTCCACTCTTTCATGACCAAGGCTTTTTTTTTCATTTTTTATGAAGTGCCAAAGTGGCGATAAAATATTATTGTGGTGCTCTGAATTTCAACATTCATCCACAAATTGGATAGAAAATATTACATTAGCACATATTACATGTCCATAATTTTTTCTCATCCACAATCTGGAAATTTCATCCAAGACTTTTTTTCATTTCAAAATTTTTTGACGAAAAAACATAAAGATTTTTTTGCCGCATTTTTGAGCCAAATTATTTTTTTCTAGTGCAATCTAACACGAGAAAGCCAAAAAAAAGCCCTGTTGGTGACCCATTGGCAACTCCCATGCATGTCGCAACAATCACAACTCTCTTGTCAATTACTAGGAATGTTCAAGCTTCACGAGTCACACATCGAAAATATTCCACACTATTAGGTTTTGACATGACTGTCAAACATTAGAATGGCAGAACACGTGAGACACACAAAAAATTATAATTTATATATCAGTTTGGTTCTACCACTAACCAAATTTCTAAAAATGTGACCAAATGGTATTTTAAAATACTGTTTGAGACAAGATAAGTCATCTATCCATTGAGTACAATAGCCTAAACAAGTGGGATTCCCCAAGAACTCCAGACACAATAGAAATGAAACTCTCACTAGTAGAAAATTCAATTTTTCTTGTTGATTTGGTTGCGTTGATCCGATTTCTTTTTGACAAAAATATGGTTAATCTCAACAAATTTCTATCAAAAAGTGACCGGATCAACGTGACCAGAAAAATTGAATTTTCTACTAGTGACAAAACCTCAAAGTAGAAGAAAAAGTAGGTTCCCAAGATCCAAAACCCTTTCCCCGTCAAAACTATGAATGAAAACCTAAAATTAATAAAATAAAAAATTGAAAATGCTTATTTGAAAAGACGAGGGCCGCTGCAGCTTCGATGAAGCCAAAGAAAGCATTAGATGCTTTTTGGCTACATAAGAGGTCTGTTTCAAGCTAGTTCTCCATGCTCGTAACCAGCCATTGCTGGCCAGAATGAAAAATTATTAAAAGAATTAAAAGATTAAAAAAACAAAAAATTATTTCAAAAAAATTGAAATACAAAAAATGAAAATGAAAGATATTTTAAAAATAAAAAAATTTCAAAAAAAAAGTTTAAAATATAATTTATCATTATTATATGACATGGCAATCCCTCTGCCACATCAACATGCTACGATGCCTAAGTTCCCATAGTCTGAGAACTTGGGGATTTGGGGAATTTGCAGCCTTTTAGTCTAGCAAAGAAACATCTAATGGAGCGACCTCGTTGCCATTAAAYGTTACAGTGTTTGACATGATGTGGATTGCAACAAGAACAAGATCAAAATAAGGATTTAAGAAAGAATGGATTTGAGCTATAACAAATTTGTGAAGAAGCTCCAACGACCACAACACAACAAGTAGAGTTCCTCTATGATGATTCACTGTACTCATTACAGTAGTCATAATAGTGAAGGGAAAATTAGAGTCTCCACAAAATTTTATTGGATGTGGATCAAAGGAAAAGAAGCTCTACAAGGACGTAAGTCACAAGTGGGAAMTGTTCGTTCATGAATTCTTTGCCATACTTACGGTKTTTTGCTTGATTACACAATTTTKTATGTATAATTAGGTGTTATGTGTTTTTCATCAAATCACATTCTATTTATCACATTATTTTCATCATGTTCCATTCATCTTCATGGAAGACTCCCTCCAATGGTTGAGGCCAAGCAATGTTGCTCATTGTTTGGGATTTTGCAAAAATAAAAGCATCTCCTTTTTGCACTCCACCTCAGTCCCCGTTCAATTTTGTTTTTGCAAAATCCCTCTTTCCTTGGCATTGCCCTATACAACAACTCCTAGCATTCWTTTTGGGGCGAACTCTTGCACTCTTTGACAAGTTTGAATCTATTAGACTTCATTCCTCACAAATTGAACTAGTACTCCAAAAGCTTGTGGCAGATACTATTCTAGAAAAAAACCCATTGAAAGCTCCTATGCATGAAAAAGATTGATTAGCTACCTTACTCAAAAGTTGAACTATTTATTAAACAAAACAAAGAGAGACATTCTTCCTTCATCACTATCCGTCCCACATTTCTAGTGCTCAAGGACAAAACCTCTCATATCATTGTTGCTTGTTGTTGTCAAAATTAATACGGAGTACAATACAAAAAATTTCAACTTGCACTAATCCAAATAGTTTGACCTTGATAAATTAGTATCACACTCATTAAGTTATTTGGATTACCGTTTTACAGTATCCTACATCGTCTTGTCCTTTTTAGAGGACAAACTCAAAAAAAATTGCCTGGTTCCAAAGGTGAAAAACTTGTAGTATGACCCACACTACAAAGAACCTCCYTTACTCACTCAGTCCCAAACTAGTCTGACATATTGGTTTACAAAGGTTTATTKGCTAATAGTGGGTTAGATTTAGTCACAAYCTTTGTAATGTGGCCCAATGCGGGCGGACATATTGGCTTATAAAGGAGCGACTTAGACAGGTTCTACTGTATTAATGGAGCAGTTGGGAACAGATGGAGGGAACTTTGGGAGCATGGAGAAGGGGAACATCGTCTCGCACAGTTGGATAAGGCGCCTACTTCCGCTGAATCCCAAGCCACAGCCACCCTTGCAGAATTCTAGAATAGATTGTGGGAATTCCTACCAGCTGCATTTTCATTTTCATTTTTAGATTACGGTTTCGCTTCCTTCTGAGGCCAATCTCAGCAATGGCTATGGCTGGCGCTACGGCGTCCATGGCGTCGCTGTCCCTGCGGAGCTCCCCGTTCATGGAATTCAACGGCTTGGCTGCTGCCGCCCCCTCCTTCCGCCCGTCCATGTTGCCGTCCGCTCGCCCAGGTTAGTTTTKCTTGCAACYYCATTCTCKCTCGAATTGCWATGAAAGCACAATTATGGAGGSYCTTTGGGCAGAATGGAAGGCTGTTCCCCTAATTTTGGATAAACCCTTCCTTGCAGTTGTGGCACTGACGATAGAAGCGTCGAGGCAGCCAACTCGGAGAGAAACTGTGAAAACTCGTCATAGGCGATTGAGGAAGAAGGTAAYGGAATCCCTTCTCCTCATTGGAACTAGRCGTTTTCCGCAGTATRRTGATTWGTAGAGTTCCGACAATCGWAWGGAGAAGCTTCATTTTGCATGTCCRGATTTGTGACAGGTTCTGCATTTAGGTTTCAAAGGTGGAATGGAAGGGTGATGTCATTGGTGACTATGGCCATGAATTAGATAGGGCTTTGGTTTATTCTCTTGCTTTCATTAGTACGTTTTTTGTGATGGTGTAACAATCTYTTTTGAATTTGAGTTTTAGTGCTGGAGTAACTGCACTGGCCAAATTAGAGATCCAGAGGGTTTCATGAGTCTTTAAGTAGTTTTGAGTAGGTAATATAWGCGCTGTATTTTGTTAAATTTAYATTGATTTTGGTAGGACTGATTCTGGTGATGCGAAATTTGGCTTCATCAGAATYGTGTTTTTCACWGTATTGATGAATCAAATTGTGCAGTTTAAAACCATCTATCCTTGGTCCTTTTAGGCTGCGATGTCATCACATATTGATAATGTGYTGGACGTGCAGCTGAATGGCACCACTGAGAGGCCCCGGTTGGCTGTCTTCCGCTCGAACCAACATGTTTATGCCCAAGTGATTGATGACACGAAACAACACACTCTGGCTGCTGCATCCACTCTTTCCAAGGAAATCCGTGASACCATTGAGGGTACGGCAGGCCCTACAGTTGTAAGTCTCTTTTCTACATTTCTCTTGTAGGTTATTTAGACACCTAAATAACCGTTTGATCATGGTTAGTATTATATTTCCTTCATTCGAGTTGTTTCTTGCTGACAATTGAAAGGGTTCCAATGCATTTAGCGTGTGTGTCGGACACTAAATGAATAAATTTTTGTAGTGCTGAATATGGGTGCACTGAAAATTGACTCTAGGCTCTAGACTTTCAATTTTAGATTTTGTACATCTTAGGATCTAGACCTGTCGCTTCTTGATAAGAATTGTAATGTGAAATCCCTATGTTACGAATCACATGATTACTCCTTTCGAGCATGAAATGAAYTTTAGGGTTTATGCATTGATATAGGGTGGTCGGTATTGACGCTTTCAACATTGTCCAACACAGCAATGTTTTGGATTTCTTTTTGGGTAAGGGTCACATTTAGGTGTGTCATCTTATGTTATGAATTCCATAAATAATATGAAAAATTGAATTTTTTGGGTTTCTGAGCTGAAATGTTTTGTGCAGGACACTGCTAGGAAAGTGGGAGAGGCCATTGGAAAGCTGTGCATMGAGAAAGGCATCAGCAAGGTGGCTTTTGACAGGGGAGGCTTTGTGTACCATGGGCGCATTAAGGCGTTGGCAGATGCKGCACGTGMAGCTGGTCTAGAGTTTTAGAGGTACTGTTAGTCACTYGTTAGCAGRATTTTATTCAGTGCTCGTCAATCAATGCACGGACATCAGGTTATTCATTTTATCTCTCGAGCAKCTTTTTAATTCTTGTAATTCTTTGCGTCCGTGTTGTTATTGTGAGTCTAATCTTCTACAATTCCTTCATAAAATGATTTAGACAATGGACAAATACTGATTGAAAATGTGTTGACCACTTCAACGAGGGGAGGGTCGAGATACGAGGGCGGGTTGAGGAGACTGACGGTGAATTCTAAAGGGATTAAAAAATACAGAGGGATCCACAAAAATTGCAATCTCTCCAGAGTGACCACACTTTCATAAGCTTCTATCGTTTGAAAGAAAATGAAATTGTATCAGTAAAACGAAGATATGGTCACTCAACATCAATCAAACGGAATCAGAAACAGATGACAGAAACGTTTCCATATCGTACTAAGAGATTAAGATTGCCATCAACAGACACGGAAATGTCCACTTATGGACTTAACTAGGTTCCCTCAAAACAGGATAGCATTGATGCCGCAAAATTACGGGAAAATCTTCCAAAAGTGATTTACAGTCATGTCCAACATCTTCAAACATTAGGCTCTTCGCAATCGTCAGTGTGAAATCGATGCACGGTGGATGTACAAACCACAATACCTGTTCTATAAAGTTTCTCGTGACAAAGACTTAACTCCGATCTCCTGAATTTTCTATAACCTGAACTACCATGCCGCTACAAAGCCCACACTATATATCAATCAAGGCTTTGAATCAGATCCTGGATACCTTCCAAATGTGACTTGAGAATTTTCCACTGCAAGCCAAGTGCCCTTGTTAGCGAAAGGCATAATTGACTCAATTTGAAAATACGATGATGATATTTCATAAATAACCTACTTCAGTCTCATAAAACATCGTCGCAAGAGTATAGTTTACAATAAGATATCACCATACCTGGTCTAGCGGAAGCGAAATGCCTGCCATACAGAAGAAGTGATCAGTTAAAATAATTCGTGAGATGATAAAGAGTCCTCTAACAATGCGTGGATCTCCCTTCAAGCCGGCAAGGCAGTTTGAATGTGCAAGTTCAATCCAGGATGTCGTTAATAAGGATCTCGATATGACTCTTCATTGTATACACATGGTGTGGTCCCACAAGTGCAATGGAACTTGCTCAGATAAAAGTTATATTTCACACAACACAAAGCAGTTTGATACCAAACCTTTCTTTGATGGTAGATCCTCGCCACCTTTGCTATAAAACTCCCTGATGTCCACGTATACCTTCCCTTTGAATTTCCTCACAAGCACCTTCCGATTCTTCGACAACTAGTTTCCCCATTGAAAAGGACCAGTCAATAAACCGAATTAAAATTTCGAAAGACGACGTACATCAAGGACGTTATGAACCCTAAACCCTAACTAAAGTGCCATGTTATACAAATTATTATACAAATCACACGCTGGATCACAGGCAGAGAACGGTTTAAACCCTAAACCAACCTCACAAGCAACTGTACTGTCTTCGTCTCCTGAAGAAGCTTTCTTCTTGTTGGCGGGAATTTCTTCATCCTCATCTGAATGTTCGTTCGCCGCGCCCGCCTTTCTCTTCGGCATCGCGAAATTGTTGCCTTCTGAAGTAGAATCTTGTTTATCAAATCCTGTTCTCAATTAGTTACAACAACAATGCAAAGCTTTAGCTGCGACCACACAAGCAGGACAAAAAGAATCGTAAGCCCCCAAGCAAAAACTGATGACTAATAGCACATACCTAGCTAATGCACCAAAAACTACAAGCTCAAGAGAAGTACACATGAAATTCTATTCTGAGTTGGGGTCCTCTATCATAGCAGCATCCATATCGTCACACTTCAGAGAGAAATTCACACATCTAATAAACCATAATTCCTTTTACAGCAAACAGTACCACAAACACAAACACAATTCGGACGGCATAACAGTCACGACCATCAACACTGATGACAGCTGAAACACAAAACCCTAGTACTGCATGTGAATGGTTAGGTTCAAAACAAAAAGCTCGCAGCACAAACAACACAGAATCAGGAAATTTTGAAAACTATACCACCGACACAAGGTCACTTCCGAAAGCATTACAGCATTACAGTCATGACCCCTCCAGTATTGATACAAATTGAACCGACCCAAAACCCTAGAACGGTGGAACTCTTGCTATTAAAATCAAAAGAGTCAAAATCACAATTAGAGTTTTATTTTTATTTTAGAAAAATGGAAATCACAAAAGTTTAAAAAAAAAAGTAAGTTATATGTAGTATCATAGTTGGAGAATTTTTGTAGATTCCTGTAGATTTTCAAAGTGAAGATTTGAAGAAACCTTGATTACAAATGGTAGTGAGAATCAATGGAAATTTTTGGAAACCCAACTTTGACAAGATCACCAACCGAATTGGATAAAAATAGGGACACGGAAAGCGACACCTTTTTTTTTATCAAATTTTATTGACTATTTTTAGACTCTTTAAATTTTTAAATTTTCTTCTTGGCAATTGAAAGAGGATTTCAATGCTCTAAATTTGGACGTTCCATGCAAAAGTTATAAAGGTCACTGTTTTTTTTGGATAGATATTTTGGAATTCCTTTTGTAGTAGAGGTTTACTCTTACAATACACATGCCATTTCTTTGTCGAGAAAACGTACTTACAATAGCCATTTCTATTGCATTTGCCCAAGAAAACAAGAAAAAATATTTTTTATAAGATCTAACCATAGGATCTGTATATGTATACTTCTAAAATTGAACAAAAACTAAATAGTTAATAGCTCTAAGACGGAATTGAAATACAACAACCCCAAAGGTGAGATTGTTCTAACAAACATATTTAACCTTGTCAAAAAAAATTATGAAAAATTGTGAAAATTGCAATAAAATATGAATCCTTTAAGTTATTTTTTTGATGAATATGTTTAGATTATCCAAAAAACAAGATTGTTTATAGCCTTCTCATCACTTGTAAGAATAGAATGAGTCAAAGATTCACATGTAGACAAAAATATACTACTTTAGAGTAATAGTTTAGGAAAAAATTTAAAAATAACTTTGATTTTTTGGTGCTACCCACCAACCTCCATTTTCAGCTTATTGTGCAATTACTTTTTCTCTCAGCCACCAATTGAAGTAAAAAATAAATTTCCAAGAAGCTTGTATGTTTTCCTAGCTTGAGAATAAGTTTCAAAAAATTACAATGAATACTGTGTTGTAATTAACCAGCTTAATTAATTAGCGGTGATGGTCATCCATATATACAAGAGAGGTGGGTGGCAATGTACCTTACCCCACTACTTCCGTTATTACTGCCACTAATCTAAGTTGCTAACATTGATTACAATCTGTACAATACTGGACGTTTCAATTACTAATAAACTGGTAATGTCCACACTAACGAATGACACAGGACGAATGGATGAGCTTTATGTATACAATAAGTTTTGAGAGCGTTATTCAATACCCTCCCTTGCTCGAAAAACCCTTCCTTTGATGCAGGTTCTTTTTGCAAAGATGTCCCAACTGCTCGGGTTTCCGTTTGAGGCTGCTCGCGAGCTGCGGGGTCACGTTGTCCGGATGTCACTAGTGATTGCACGTTGAGACCTTCCCTTTGTTGTTTTGATTTTGCGTTTGTTGGTGCTATTAGAGCGTGGGCTGATAGGGCTTCATGGTACAGGTGCAGATTGGGCTTCTCGTCGTATGGCTTCTTGCTATGGCGCTCATGCGGGTGTGTGACAACGTGCAGGAGGCATGTGTCTGTGTTTGGTTGTTGATGAAGAATCGTGAAGGAGCGGAGGTTGCTTTTGAGGGTAGTCAACTCATTGGATCTTATAGCGACACTGTTAGGGTTTTGGGGAGTGGTAAGAATTCAGGTGCAAGTAGTAAGCCTGGGGTGACTATGGATGCACATTGGAGACATCTAGTGGGTAATCCTGAAGAGTGGTGGGACAACCGAGCGACTAGGAAGAATCCCAGGGCCCCACATTTCAAGCATAAGTATACTCGGAAGGCACTATGGATAAGTAGTTGGGAGACCCCTGACTGGGTGAGAGTTAGATTTAGGAGTTAGAGGTTGGGAGTTGAATCACACCTGCTTGCCGTCGGTTCTCCACAAAGCTTGCGTACGGGAGAGGTTTTGTGAGGAAGTCTGCTAGTTGTGCCTTAGTGGGCATGTGGTCCATTTGTATCTCGCCTGCTTTTGCAGCTTTTCGTATAAAGTGGTGCTGAATTTCAATATGTTTCGTTCTTGCGTGTAACACTGGATTCTTGACTAGTTTGATGCATGACTAATTGTCGCTAAGCAGCAATGTTGGGTTGTTTGTGTTGAATCCTTGCTCCTGTAGTAGTCTTCAAAAGTATATGATGTCCTTGGCTGCGTCGGTGAGAACTCTGTATTCGGCCTCTGTGCTTGACAAAGACACAATTGACTGCATTTTGCTGCTCCAGTAGATGCTAGAGTTTTCGAGCTTGTGCAATATGTCCAAAATAGAGCGTCTTGTGTCGATGTCTCTTCCCCAATCCGCATCCGCATATGTGTGGTAAGTGCTTTTATCATCTGAACTCAATAATATTCCGTAGTCCGCTGCACCGCTCAAATACCTTAATATCTTCTTGGCTGCTTGATAGTACGCTTCTTCAGGCTCCTGCATATATCTGGACACGCAGCTAACATCATAGCTAATGTCGGGATGAGTGTATGTTAGGTACAATAGACTTCCCACAAGCGATCGATACCATATTGGATCTATCTTTTGGGTTCCCATGTTCTTTTGGAGTTGGTCCTTTGGATTGATTGGCTCGCGTGTTCGGTTTTTTCTGGAAGCTGGCTGCCAGAGCTTCTTCATCACCCAATTGTTGGTTTCGATACTGGCGTCAGTATGACTCGAAGATCAGGCTCGCATTCAGCTTTTCGAAAGTCATGTTGGAGTCTAGATGCGTCAATGTTTGAATTGTGCTTTCGTACGATCTTGGAAGACCGTTAATGACCATCTGATTGACGTTGCAATCGAAGAGCTTCTCTCCCATACTGCTTAGTCGGTTTCACAATTTCCTCGCCTTTCTGACGTAGTCTTCGATCAAACTGCCTTTGTTCATCCGGAGTGATTGCAGCTGACCCAAAGTCAAGATCTGGGACTGATCGCCTGAGTTAAACTGATCTTTAAGCGTTTTCCATGCTTCTGCATGGTCTGAATATTCTGCAATAATATCAACAAGTTCATCAGAGACTAATAGCAAGAGCAAACGGCATGCTAGTGTTTTCTTTTTCTTTAGTTGTGCTTTGGTGAGTGACTCTCCATCTATAGTGACTAGGAACACAATGTGATTCTGCACTGTTTCCATAATCGCCCATTGCCCTTCCGCTCTAAGGACTGCCCTCATTTTAATGGCCCACACATACTAATTGGAGAGGCCTTTCAGCTTGTCTCCCTCTCTAAATGTTGCACTAGAATTTTTAGCCATCTTTCACTTCCTCTCTTTTCTTTTTCTCAAGAGCAATGCTCTACTGTACTTCTCTTAGTTCTCTAGCAGTCTCTACGCTCTGCTAGTTTGACTTGCTTACTTTCCTCGTGCCTCTCAAGAGCAGTGCTCTACTGATCTTTTATCCTATCGATTTCTACAACATTCTACTCTGCAAGAACTTTGCTCTGATACCAAGTTGTAATTAACCAGCTTAATTAATTAGCGGTGATGGTCACCTATATATACACTGAGAGGTGGGTGGCAATGTGCCTTACCCCACTACTTCCATTATTACTACCACTAATCTAAGTTGCTAACTGAAACACAATTTTTCCACTTCCTTTCAATTTATCTTTAGTAATAAATTCACAATTTTCTTTTCAATGTTTTTCAATGTTTATTGTATTCTATGTAATTCCATTTATCTTCTATTTGTATTTGTCTTGGAGATTTGATTTGTGAAAGTTGATCTTTCTTGAATTGCTTGAAGTTGATCTTTCTTGAATTGTTGAAGTTGATCTTTCTTGAATTACTTGAAGTTGATCTTTCTTGAATTATTGAAGTTGATCTTTCTTGAACTTGCTATGGAAATTTAGTCTTGAGAAATTGGTCTTTCATTTGATGTTCGTAAAATAATCATACAATAGAGGTTAATTCCTCCTTTTATAGTTTCCCGCGGTCATAGGGGATAATTAAATTAACCCTAACCGTTTGGTCTTGGGAATAAGTCCTAAGACTATTCCTTCTAAAATTGCCTAACTAACTTTTCCTAGCTAATTCCTTCCTAGAATTCACCTAGTAACTCCATTTACTACATGAGTGAAATTGCCGTTTTGGTTGTCCTTGCCTGTACTGAAATGGTCTTTTGTGGAATTGATAGCTTACAAAGTAGAATCATTTTCCTGTTAATACTTAGGCCATCCTATCTTCTAAAGTATATACTTTAGTATTATATATTCTTAATTCCAATAAATCCATTTATTAATTTTTATCCATAATCGAAAGTGCTTTAGAAATACAAGACCCAATACAATTTATCATCTTTGTAAATTAATGATTCTTGTATATTAACATATTTATTCATATCAGTGTTTGCAATTATTGTAAGCTAGTATATTTTATCCTCTAATTCCATTATTTTGATATTTTTATAGTATTAATAATTATTGTGTGAGGTCTAAAGTAGGTCAATTAATAATGAAGTTTATACGAGGTTAACACTAACACTGATTACAATCTGTACAGTACTGGACGTTTCAATTACTAACAAACTGGTAACGTCCACACTAACAAATGACACAAGACGAATGAATGAGCCTTATATATACAATAAGTTTTGAGAGCGTTATTCAACATATTGAGATTGAATGAGCCTATCCAAAATTGCATTTTGAGCCTTGTAGGGCCAGTGGGACTTTAGGGATTAATTGGATGTACATTTGAGTACTGAAGGTGACAATTTTGGTTAGTGATGCATTTGGATATTCCTACCTTATTGGATTGAACTCTTCATAGTTGCCTCAAGTGAAGATGCAAATTTTCTACTTTAAAGAAGAAAGAAAAGAGGACCTATGATTTCTATCACATTCTCTTGTAAGTGTATATTTGTATTTTGGATCAACTAAAGTGCAATGCAATGAATTGTAGCATATGAGTTTAGGCAAAGGTCTGGGATACTTTACTAGCTGTTACTATAGAAATAATGTGAGACCTACTATAGGTTACATTTTAAATGTTGGAACTAATAACTTTAAATATAATCAAGTTATTATAGTATCATTTTTTTGAAGCATATTGTATAACAACAACTGTGTAATACATACTAGTTATATTACATAGTGTATAATTTGAAAATCTATCCTAGGGATAGTCTAAAAAAGAGGGAAAGAACCTACTTGAGGAGCTTCCATTTTTCATTTGCAAATAGACAAATTAACAAACAACATTTCATTTTAGGTTGTTATTTGATTGTTTGCTCTAACTCAAATTTGGAGAGGGTATTTTTCAAGGGTGTGTTGCACAAGTTAAGCTTAACTAATAAAATACTCCTTGTGGGTTTTTTCAGTTTTTACGAGTTGTTTTTTCCTACTGTACATGTATGTTTCATTTATATGAATTATTTGATATATGATGTCTATACATGTACTGTTTGTATAGGTTTTGTTCAACCATGGTTAGAGTGTACATGTTATATTAATCAACCTTAAAACCACATATAAATTTTTGAGGTATAATACCTTGGAACACATTTAAATGCTACAAATTTTGATTTTTACCTACCATCGGGTGAAGAAAAATGGACAATAAGTAGAAATAGAAAAAAATGGGGGCAAATCTATTTTGAAATATATTGTTTAAATAGAACCCCAAATAAATAAAAATTCAACGCATATATATATATATATATATATATATATATATATATATGGATTACATGGTATAGTAAAGTACTCAAAGAAAAGGTATATTCAGATCTCAAGACATGGCTGCATTGTATGTTAAGATTGCAATACCTTCCAAAGAGTGACAAATGTAGCCTCTAATTATTTTAAATTTTGCTACTTGTATTTCCATTCTTAAACCTTTTAGTTTTCTTATGTCTTATGAAGGATAAATGTCCTTCTCCAAGAAACAAAGTGCAAGTTAAAAAAATGAATGCCTACTTGGGGAATAAAGGTTGGTTGCAAGGAAGACTTAAAAACTATATCTTAGGTCTCTGTTCAAGGTTATATTCCAAATTCCTTGTATTTTAAAAGGTGGATAAAAAATATCAAACCTTGGAAGTTGGGACTTCATAGTGTGAAGGCCAAAGTCTCAACCTATCTCATGTACAATATTATATAGCAATTAAGTGCCCAAAGTATGGTTTAAGAAGTCATGAAACAATTTTTGGGCAATTCAAGCATCAAATTTGGATTGAACATTTTAAAACAAAATCCAACCTATGAGGGTGCTTCATATAGTATTTTTTCCTCATTTTATATTTAAAACAATAATTGAGACTTGCAACCTAAGCTGGTTTTCTATTTTTGCTAGACTCAATTTGAGTTTCAAGTGCCACTTTCTTGGCATCAATTGCAAAACTTCCAAAATGTGTTGTTATGTAGCTTTTTTGGAGTGCATAGGGACCTGAAACTCACTTGGTGGAGCCCTAAGTTCCAAATTCTTATCTCTCTAGAAATCAACTAATTTTGAAAATTCAATGGATTTGGAATTCGGAACTTGGAACATAGTACAAAGTGATCCTAAGTCCTTGTGAGGTCACTATTTCGACCAATCATCAAAATGTGCTTGTTTTCATATATTGTTCTCTTCATGTGAACTAAATGTATGATGGTTTYAAATTCAAAATCAAATATACAATTTAGTACCTTTTCACTCAATGTTCACAATAAAAAATATGCAATTGTGACTTTAAACTAACATGAATATGAATATGGAATGCACAAATTGATTAAAAATGTGGACCTTCCTTCCATGATCCATGCTCTAACAAAGTTGCAGCACGAGGAATTTTGTTGCGACATATCTACAAATTTTGTCAATATAACATTTTACAAAAGAAAAAAATAACAAAAAATTAAATCCTACAAATTCTATATATTATTTTAAAAAAATTAGGCCAAATGCTATAGCTTTTTAGGAGTGTCTTCAAATACATCTTGGTCTCCTAAACACACAAATCAATAGGGCAAAATAATGTTTTCAACTTCTTAAATAGGGATTAAAGTATGATATAGGTGCAATTTTCAATTATTTATTGAATGACATAATACCTTTCATTATAAGACCTCTGTGCTTTCCAATCATATTTTGCAATATAAAGTGGAAAAAATTCCACAATGTGATAGATTGAATACTTTTAAGCACACGTGCATAAAATAATTTGAGGGACAATTTTTCAATATGTATTTCATTATTGTGTCTTTGACAGACAATACTTCATTTGAAAATAATCGTCTAAAAGAAATGTATGTAAGTTTTATTTATGTCAAAATTTAGCATTGTAAACCCATAAAAATGCGTTAACCCCTAATTAAAGGACAAAGTTTCCATTTCAACCTACCTACCTGCCAATATATATGTACCATACGCTATACATATCCGCCATACAGCTACTATATTTTCATGTCCATAAATTTACATTTCCATATTTGTATTCTATGTTTTGTATCCATTATATATCACATCCATGTTCATACATCTTTTGTTTACACAAATCGATTTAAAAGTTTATGTGGACAAGATACTTCCCCTATTAATAGAATTTTAGTTGCTTATCGAGATGCAATTAGATGTAGCCTTACCTTTATAGTAGTATGCTCTCAAAGTGAGCCAATTGTAAAACCAACCAAAAATGTACATTTCAAGAGGTGCACACTTTTATTGACCACTACAATTCAACTTCAAAAATTCATAACTAATTTCACAAAGATTCAAAAAATATGAAACGACTTGGTTTAACCCTTAAACGACGCCGAGGACGTTTTTCGTCCGATGAATGGCAAAGAATCTTTCCTTGTAGGATAGAAATGCAATCATTCATCCTCGGTATTAGGGGTGGAAAGGGGAGATCTTCAACAGTACTTTGACTTCCAATGAATATATTTAGCTTTTTCAAAGGAGATGATGTCACACGGTATGAAAATGCATGATTTTCACGGCCACCGGTGCGTCCTTTAAGGGTTAAATGTCAATTCCATTTTTCTTCCTACAAAAATTTACTGAAAATTGTTTCAAAGAATTTAGCTTCCTCCCCAAGTGCAATCAGCTCTTAAAAGGTCGCTTTCAGAGCAAAAGTGATGAGCTCATGGCATTGACGTTCAAGGAAGGAAGCAGCTTGCCCGGAAATGAGTGAACCCACTCCCCACGCGGTGGCTTGATCGCCTCTCCAATTGAATGCTCAAGCATGTCTTGGGCTTCACGGCATGTGGCACTCTGGGCAGCCCCACAATCCTCTTCTCTTTCATTTCCTACTTCTAAGCTTAAGCTTCCTCATCCCTGGCCCAATTGCAGCTGAAAATCCCTCATGGARTTGTAAATTTGTTTGCCTTGGAATTCAATTCACCTCGCTGTTGTAGTTGGTAAGCACGCCTGGGGTCCATCAGTCTCATGCATGGAGTTTTGGGGATCCCAAGATGTTGATACGTCGGCTCCCAGAATTTAGGGTTTTCCAAGGGAACAGTCCCTGACATTCACAAGTCCGAACAGTCCAGAGCCGAGTTCACATTCCATGGYTGATTTGAGAATRATGAAGAGCTAATTTAGGGTTTGAAAATTGGTTTCATATAAGTGAATGAAACCGAGCAGCTCTTGGTTTAATGAATTATGGYGGGATTGAGATTGTTACTGGGAATTGTCGAGGTGATTAGTAATAGATTTCGTACCATTTTCGTGATAAAGTGGTGAAAAAAATTGTATGCTGAATGGGGTTTGGTGGTCTTGTTACTACAAACAAAGAGCAGGGTGAAGTCGGCGGCCAGATCGTCATGGGAGGAAGCGAGAAGGCTCCGCTGCTCAAGCCTGAGGATCGTGTGATACAAGTAAAGACTTACCTTGGCTATCTTYCTGTAATAGATTCCTGTATGGTTTCCGCTTGGTGAGGAGAGAGAATTTCCGTTGTAATGGCAGATTTCATTTATTATGTCAAGCTTGATAATTTTTCAAAACTTAAATCCATGCTAGTTCTAGTTGGTAAATAAAAAAACTCGTATGCATATTATTTTTTTGGCAATTGGAAAATTCCAATGTAATTGATGCTGCCTTAGTAGGATCATGCATGAAATTGATGCTGCCTTAGTAGGATCATGCATGAAATTGATGAGATCGGTTTAATTCTGAGACAACGAGATGAGGGTTTGCCCTAATACACTGATTACTCTTCTCTTGTATAGAATGGACAGAATGGAAACGAATCCTCCACCGACACTAAGAGACCTGTAGCAACGGATCTTGAGCTGGGTGATGCTGTCCAGGTAATCGATTGCTTAGAAACTGTTAACATAAAGCAATTGGCATGCAGTCGTTGTGATGTCTGAAATTTGTTCTCTTTGTGGCCGAGTCCTTGCTATAATTTTTTGGTTGGTTTCATTTGTTGCCGATTGATTTGCTTCATTGTTGCATTTGCGGTTCTTAAAATTTTATGTTACGATTTATGCAGGCTCAAAATGTGGGTTTTGGCCGGATCCTGAAGTTGGTACGTCAATCATTTGAATGGACTGTTTTGCACCTTGTTAGCAATTTCCGATCACCTCTTTCTTAGTGCTGCAAAATCTGTACTGCAACGGGGTTTTCGGTGCAATTACATTGTTCCAAGAACTCTTAGACATTTCCTGTTGTTCATGGGGAGAGCTTCCTATGGTTTCGAAGGTCATTCAGAGTTGTCTCTGATACACAGGGAGGCTTCCATATGATCACTGGGTCCGTAGGGAGGCCTCCCCATGAAACGTGAAGAAGATTCTCTTTGCGGTGATTTCTAAAAGTCCTGGCCTGGGACAATCCAATTATATTGAAAATCATGTTCGATGCACTTAAAATCTACTACACAGAACATCATGGTTACTTGATTTACTTTCAGTGTGAGGATATTTAGTTAGCTCTTTAAGATTMTCCTCACATTTTTCATATATTTTACAGGCAAGACCGGAGGCTCTTATTTTATGTCTGGCAACTGTGGCCTTGTTTGTGTCATCTCTTTCCAACGTCTTACTGGTATTCATCAAACCCACTCTCTGTAAATTCTTTGTGGTGAYGAGCACTAGGTGTCCGCATGGTGTGGTTTGTCCTTGTTRAGACGTTGTGGAGATTCGAATTTTTGTCGGACCTTTGCTGTCCAAATAATGCATGTTTCTCCATTAATAGAGGAACTTTGGTGGGATCTGAAGCCCACGTTTGCAGGCAGAGTAATTGACATAGTGACAGCAAAAACTGACACTGAAGAAAGCCGTGAGGCTGCTCTCAAGGCTGTCAACGAAACTATTCTCCTCRTCGTTGCGGTGATTCTTACTGGGTATGTTTGTAGAGAAAGGAATTTATATTCGTTAAGAGTTCCCAAAGCCATTTGCATTTTCTTTTTCTCCCTTCCTTACCTTCTTAACCCGTTCCACCTATACAACGCTTAATATTACATCCATTGTGCTTTCAACATGGTAAAGTTGGTTGATAGATGGAGGGGTTAGATTTGCTGTCCATCGTCTGTCCCAATATCCATGACAATCATTTTTGTGCTCATAAAAGTTTGTGCTAAATGCGCACTTTTTAAAATTCACTTGTAATTTTAACGTCTTCGGTGAATAATTGGAAGTAATTTGGTCTTTCATTAAGAGAATTTTGCGAATCTTTGCTTTTGAGCTTGTACTCACGAGCCTTGCGTGCAGGTCCATTGCAACGATGATCCGAGCTTACCTTTTTTCAGCAGCTAGTGAACGTGTCGTCGCTAGACTGAAAAAGGACTTATTTAACCATCTCATTGAACAGGCAAGCCTCATTTTAATGTTTAGTATTTTGCCGTAAACGTTTATGTGCAGCTCCAGTTGGTGCGAGTAACTTGATTATGGTGCTTTTAATGTAGGGGAGTTTGATGACTTTSTTGTAACCAAGAGCCAGTTGAAGTCTGGTATAGTGGAGAATATTAACGATTCGATGTGTAGTCTGTTCCTGCTTATATTCCCTAATTGTCCAAATTGTTACGAGGCTGGTTTTTGACCGACGAACTAATTTTCGTCATTTTACAATTTCTGGAGAAGGAATATTTCATTTTGTTGATGAATTGATAAATTTGGATCCCAGGAAATTGCGTTTTTTGACGTGACAAGAACTGGGGAATTGTTGAACCGACTGTCKGAGGACAATCAGGTGATCAAGAATGCTGCTACAACCAACTTATCAGAAGCTTTACGAAGTCTGGCGACTTCTATAATTGGCATTGGGTTCATGTTGCGAACTTCATTGCATCTTACCTGTGGGTGCTGTTTCTTCTTTTGATCTATCATGTGACTATTTKCTTGTCACAATCACCACAGTTYYTCGTTATCAGTAGTTTCATCAAGTAGTAGTGGTTAAAGCCATTGATGCTGTGCAAATTTTTTTATTTTATTTWCSTWAGCTGGTTCAGGCAGCACAGCTCTTAWAAATAATTWTAATTGTATTATTTGTGAGGTTTTTGAGTTTCTGATATTCCGATTTTTKTGACTGAWCTGYWTGCAGTCTTAGCACTTYTAATTGTTCCAGCCATATCGCTTGGCATTCGAGCTTTTGGGAAATATTTGCGTGAGCTTTCACACAAGACACAGGCTGCGGCTGCAGTAGCAGCTTCCATTGCTGAGGTGGATTCAAGCCCCTGGACTTGTGAATTAATCGAAAAGATTCTCCGTATTTTTAACATGCTCTGTATTTCCTTGCGTCTTGATACYTCCTTTTACTGTGAGTATAATGTACGTATGGAAAACCTTTGTTTGTACATCATGTCAGGAGTCTTTTGGTGCAGTGAGAACTGTGCGTTCTTTTGCAAATGAGGAGTACGAGCGGTCACGATAYGCTGAGCAAGTGAACGTCACGCTGCATCTGGGTCTCACACAAGCTGTACGTTTCTTGCAACTTGGGAGCAAAATTGGTTACATTCTATATCATTTCTTAAAAWGCTTCAGAAAACTTTGCAGGTCTTTGGAGGTAATGCCAAGAAAATATAGCTAGGAAGTGGATTTCTGTGATGATTTTGGAACCTAAATTGTGAGGATGTGCTTTCTCCAGTTGGTAGTAGGTTTATTTTCTGGAGGTGTTTCAGCTGCCGCCACGCTCTCCATTGTGGCTGTTGTAGTCTATGGTGCCCGATTGACAATTCTTGGGCATATGACAACCGGAACTCTCACTGCCTTCATCCTGTATAGTTTAACAGGTTTGTGAAACTCATTACCTGTTGTGTAAATTCAATAGAATTCAAGACAGAACAGTTCAATTCATTGTCGTGCAATTACAAGGAAGTGGTGATTTGAGGCATTCGACCTTCGCGGAATGGTGGCATAGACCTCCTGACATTCCGGAACCCATTAGACTGTCCTAACTCGAGGTAAGTTTTATTACAGTTGGCCTCTCGCTTGCTGCTCTTTCCGGGCTTTACACAACAGCCATGAAGGCATCTGGAGCAAGTCGTCGAGTCTTCCAGTTGATGGATCGAGTTTCAAGCATGTCCAAAGCTGGTGACTTGAAGCCTCTTGGGTAAGTATTATACCGTTGGTATTTCTTCACCCCTAATTGCCCAAGTCAAAAGTAAACAGTTCGCTTTGGAAGGTAATAGTTGAATATATTACCCTTCAAAACTTGTTTCCATCGTCAAAAACATAGGGCATGATTTTTTGTCTGTATTTATATCCTTAGAGCTTCCTAAGCGATCTATTTCCACTTGTAGTGCGGCTACTTTTGGCCATTTGGGCACTTACTCGTTAGCAATGATCTGCAAATAGATTTCTTGGCTTTTTCGAGATCAATCTCTGCGATATATTTAGTTGAGACCCCAACCAAGTAAATGGGTCTTGGGAAGCACTCACACTTGTTGGTAAGAATTAGCTCATTGATAGATATGAAGCTTGAAGGGGCTTCGTATTTTTTTTATTACAGGACAACTCACTATCTGAAGGTGTTGATTCTCCAGGAAAGATGAAGAGGGGGAGGTGAAGTTGGAGAATGTGTGGTTCTCCTATCCCTCACGACCTAAAGATTTGGTTTTGAAGGTAAGGTTCTTTCAGTAGAATTTCTTTCCTCTGGATTTTTGGGTGTCATACGACTTCTGTAGCGGGAAATTACTTTTGATATCAGTCGCTTATGGCTATAGAAAGAGTTCATTGATGAAGTCTTCATCAAACTTTATGATCAGTTCATGAAATAATATTACTACAGGAATTGGTTTGCATTGTATTGAGCAAGTTTGGTGATTGCTTTTAATGCAGGGAGTGAATCTTACATTAAAACCTGGAGCAAAGGTCGCCCTTGTCGGTCCCTCTGGAGGTGGTAAGGTATGATATCAATTCCAATACCGAGACCCGATCATTTACTACTTCTCAGGACATGTTGAAGTTAACTTTCAATTCTCCGTGATTTTAATTGGATCCGTCTTAACACTTTTCTCCGGCTGGTGCCGTAGTAACCCTTTGTCTGTGCTTGTGTACAGACGACGATTGCAAATCTGGTGGAGAGATTTTACGAACCTGATCAAGGAGTTATTACACTCAATGGGATTCCTCTGAAAGACATTAACCATCGTCACCTACATGAGAAGGTTATTTATCGGTCCTTATCGGTCTACTGTTATTTTGCTTCCATTCATTAACTCTTGTGTAATCTCGTTCTACTCTTCACCAGAATGATAGGATGGAATCGTAGTTGTGGAAGGGTTTCGGGATGACTACGCTCATGGCAATCAACTTTGTGTGACATACGAGTTCGTGAACTTAGTTCAATTGCTACTCATCATACTGCTTCAATTTTTGTTTTCGATTCTAGGACGTTGAATGGATTGTTCTTCGTCATGGAGGACACGGTAACACCCATATCATTCTATCTTTGTTGCAGATAAGCATTGTGAGCCAGGAACCGACCTTGTTCAATTGCTCGATTGCTGAGAACATTTCRTACGGATTGAAGGACAATGTAACTCCTGAGGACATTGAACGGGTCTCTGTAAGTCACACCACTTCGAATGATCTACTTTCTATTGTCTTTAGCCTTGGGGCAGGTTTTATTGTCACCTTAAAACTCAAATATTTTGTTTCCCAGAGCTAATGGAGAACTTGATTGCTATGAATGAAATTCACCAATCTGTCCTATTCGAAGTCGAGTAAATATTGTGTGCATTCCTGCTTATTTCTCCAAAAGGGCTAAGAGTCCCCAATCGGGTCTGATGTGGTTTTGGCAGTTTTAAGTTGTTCATTTTCGGTTGACCAATTTTGATGTATGTTTTGACCAACATGATGAACACATGATATGTTCTTTGCTAATTCTGATGATATGAACTTGGTCCCATCTGAAGACCAATCAAATCGGTCATTTAAAACCCCTGAATCCTTGTTCTTTTGGGAGTCAGTGTTGAGGTGATAGATCAAAGCCTTACGTTTCTTCTGCTTTGTCGGATTAATCAGAGGATGGCGAACGCCCATGAGTTCGTAGCCAAGTTTCCGGAGGGATATGAAACTCAAGTTGGTGAGCGTGGAGTGAGATTATCTGGAGGWCAGAAGCAGCGCATAGCAATTGCAAGAGCCCTTCTTATGGATGCACGGGTTCTTTTATTGGATGAGGCTACGAGTGCTTTGGATGCTGAGAGCGAGTACTTAGTGCAGGTAAGCAATTTGATTCTGATTTTTATTCAGGCCCTCCATTTTCTTGGAAACACTTATGTGAGACATTTAAAACCAAAAGGTTGCCCTTGTTTAACTAGATGAAACACTCTCCAACTCAGCAGAGCCAAGCGTGAGGTAACTACCGCACACAACCTGCACGCGACCGGAAACCAACCCTGCCTAAAATGGACATGAAATGAAGACGAAAACCTAGGGTTAATTTTAGGTTCACCTTTAACCAGGACTTTAAAAATTCCTAATCTACTAATATTCTATCCAGAAAACGAGGTGAGATGCATTGGGAATTTTCTTTTGGGGCCCAACAAGAGCAAACAGAAATTATGTCAGTTTTATTATAGGAACCATGCTTGGATGCTTATTTGGACACTTTTAGGTGTGCATTCTTATATTTGTCCAATGGCACTGAGGCGTATTTCAATCTTTTATCTCCGTCAGGGATGTGAACTGCAGCTAGAGTATTATTCCAATGTATTTAATCTCTTGAAATATTTTGATAAATCCGTTAATGGACTATTGATGCTTTGTTTGCAGGATGCCATGGACCGTTTGATGAAAGGTCGCACAGTGCTGGTGATAGCGCATCGCCTCTCAACGGTACAGAGTGCAGATACTGTGGCTGTGATTGCGGAAGGGATAGTTGCAGAGCAAGGCTCCCATCCTGAGCTCTTGAGAAGCAATGGACTGTATGCTGCTTTGGTGCGGCGCCAGCTGCAAGGAGCTGGGAGCTCATCTGTAGGCAGTGATCTTAATGAACTAGAATAGAAAGTCAATTTTATTATATTTTTCCAAGTTCTTAGACACAACTCAATTATCGATTTCGGAGTCCCTTAATCTCTCACAATTTTAGGACCTGAGAACGATTTGTAAGTAGCCACTATTTTGGAATCCCTCTCCAAGATTTTTGGGTAGAGCTATTCCGTCCTGTGATATTTCATCCTCTGCTATTAAGGTGTTTTAGAATGCCTTAAGCGGAAATCTATGGATTATTTTAGAATTTTATGGAGTCAAGCTACTTCGCAAACTAAGAATATGAGAATGCAATAACAACCCTTAGTATAGGGGCTTTCTTTTCCACTAGCTTAAAACACCCAAAATATGAATCTTTCATGTGAAGAACAGATATACTAGGATGCCCCCCACCTCCTTGTCCTCATTGTTGGGGTTTGTGGAACAATACACAATTCAGCACCACACAACTTACTAAACTTTTCCAAGTTTCCAAAAGTAGCTAAGGTAGACAGCTCTTAGAGTGACCATCTAAGAGCTTATTGCGTTTTCAGGGAAGCTAAACTCCTTGGAAACAATTTTCAGTAAATTTTCACAGGAAGAATAAAGGAATTGGCATCTAACCCAAGTCATTTCATATTTTTCGGACCTTCAAAGAATTAGTTACAAATTTTTGAAGTTGTAATGTAGTTGGCTCTAAAAGCAAACTCTAACATAGAGGTACCTTTTGCTATCTTCAATGTACCAACAATGTACACTTCATGAGGGGGTCGCTTTTAGAGCACCCTACCTTATCACAAAATCCCTCTTTGCCATCAATAACATTGCCTTCATATATTCTGCATACTTTTTATTCAATAAACTTTGATTCGAAAACAACCAACGACGACACCAAACCTTCCATATCTTCACTCCTAAATAAAGCAACATTCACTCATGCCATTTATCCTCCACTCACACTAACCTCTCTCAAAACATTTATTTGCCTTACTTTTTGCCTTAATCTTCTTGTTATGGTTTAGATACTTGTGACTATGAGTGGGTCTAGTATGAACTGACCCTTAATTTATGCCAACCCAACAAAAAAGGTTTGGAGTTCCTTTTCCTTCTCTCCTCTTTTGTTCAAATTCTTTCAAATTCTTCTAAGCTTTTGGACTAACACATGCAATGTTATTTTACTGATTCTGGTGACGTAGAATTTGCTTCCATCTGGATTGTTGAGTTTTCACAACATGATCAAGCAATTCTGTCATTTTTTTACCCACGAAACTTTGACCCTTCAGGGTTTAAAGAAATGCTTGTGCTATTCGCACTCTCATCGGTCTTGGTATGCTCGCCCTCACATCCTTCCCTACCGTGATSGAAGAAGATGAAGGTGACCTTTTGAAGGCTGGCGTTTCAGAGAATCTGCGTCTAGCGATCCAGTTTCGGATGCTGAAGAAGAACCTGCTGCTGGAGACAATCAAGGGCTTGAAGGACAGATACACCACATGATTGTGGCCTTGTGGTGAGATTTGGATGTTTTTGAATGGTGAACAAGCCATACGAACCATACAAAGTGAGGGCGTTACAGACAGGCCTTTGTGGGTGAAATTTGGATGTGTTTTGAATGGTGAACAGGTATTACCTTCTCTCTTTTAGTTTGTCCAAGAAATGATTAATTAATGTGTTGGCACAATATGTTGTGGCAAATCTTTTTCTGGGTATGTAGAACAAGCTTGTGCCGTTAATTCAGTTTAATTAGATAGGGCGCCCTCCAWTATTGCCTGAATTCTTTTTTTGTTCTTGAAACATTTTTGCACTTTTTTTGCTTAGAATCTTTGTAAAGATGTTTTGCTTTTATGTGAGCAAAATCAACTTCTTGCAGCTTTGGAAGTCAAGATTAAGTTGGAAGGAGAGTAAGTTTGGAGACTGATAGGTTTGGTACGTGGTGATTTGGTACGTGTCATATCATCCAAAGTGACTACAAACTATAATGTCAAAAYTAAATGAATATTTTCTTTTCAAGTCCCAAAACATTGAACCAATGCCATTGTTGGCTCATTGTGTTACATAATGTTATGAAATCAATGCCTATTGTTATGCTACTAGATGTTAGCATTGATATTATTGCATGATACCAATTCATTAGATGCAATTCAAGCATGTATGGAGAAAAGGGGAGGTTTAGGTTAATGGTAAAAGTAACCAGCATTGACATCCCAAGTTGGAGGAAAAACTTTGGGTGGAACCTTTTGGCCTGCAGGCTGCATTTTAGAAGGATCGCCTGGATAAAATTGCCATCCCCGGTCATGACCTAGAGTGAAACAACAATTATGTTAAGTTTGCACACCAAATCAATCACAAATGCATTCATTGYTTTYCAACAATAGAGTTGCAATCTAGAATTTCATCTACTTYTTTCCTTAMAATTYCTTATGTTCAAAAATGCATTTATTGCTTTTCAACAAGAGAATTGCAATCTAGAAATTCATCATCTACTTTTTTTTTCTTAGAATTCCTTATGCTTATGGCCTTCAAGACCTTGATTTTTATATTGAAATGACAATATGRTACATGCACTCAATATTGCCACTCCTTGCAAACAAACTAAAATTGACTAAAATTTTGGATGAAGGATTTAAGTCCAACTTTTAGCAATTAGAAAATAACTCTTCCTGAAGTTGAAGAAGAGAACTTTGACACAACTAAAGAAAAATATTCACTTCCAAAGTTCATTGTAGTAGAGCATCAATAAATGATTAGAGAAGGTTTAATTTCTCTTAAACTATAAACTCCCATGTTGAACCCAAATATTGGATTCACACAGATTGATGGCACCTATGCACTACCTTTTCCAAATGGCATGCTTTACTAATGATTTATCATGCCCAACCTTTATCATTCCTGCTCATATACTAGGGGTTGATATTTAGGCAAAGTTGATRAAGGGTCCATAAACYTTATTCTTTCTAATGTTTWGATTGTARAAAATTGAATTAGATTGTGRAYGAAAGAAGAAGATTAAKTACTAACCTTGCTTGAGGTCACAATGCTTTTGATCCTTGTTCTCTGGCTCATATGCGTAATGAGTTGGGAATGGAACATACGTTGCAGGGTCTCTAGGATATGAGATTATCTGTGGAGGATATACCACTCGTCCAAAATCACCGGCAGCAATTTTTTTAGTTGGGTCACCAGGATAGAATTTAAATTTTGATTTATGTCCTACACAATTAAATGCAAAGATTAATGAAATAAAAAAATAACATACTTTTTTTAATAAAGGAATTGAAGAAACACAAAAGATGTGCAAACTGTTATATTGGGAAATTTGAGCACCTGAGTCTCCAAGCTAGAGTTTGATATTGGAGTGTTTGACCAAGATTCCCATTTGGAGGCTCAAGGTTTATTTCTATCATTTTTATTTTATTTTACAGTTTTGAGTTGGTCATTTGGGGACTTCATTTTACCTAGTTTTATTTATTAGCGAACCCATTTATTAATTATTAATTTGAGTGATAGAAAATTTCACTCCACCTCAATTATGTTTTTTGCAATCAACTTGTTCAATTGAGTTGGACAATGTCAAACCATGAATCCTTGGTTCTTTTGGAGTTAAACACCTATTGTTGGGTAAAATTAAATCCTTTCTTACCTTCCTTCAAGTCGCAATGCTTTTGGCCTTCAATTTCGTGCTCCTCAGCATGAGGAAATGGCCATGGCTGAAAYGTACTTGGATCTCTTGGAAAACTCAAAAATTGCTGCACACCCTCCAATATTGGAATTCATGAGAGTACGTAACATTTTTAACCAACATTAGGGGTCTTTTTTCTCCCCTTCCACAGCGAGAGCCTTGAACATTGCAACTTACTAGCTAGCCAAACAATGACTTTCTATAGATTAAACTAAATTTGCTCCCAGGGATCCAAGGAGAGATTCTCCCAATCTCCAAGGAGAAACAATTTTAGGTTGGTTAACAATGTTGTGTGCCAAGGTTTGTCAGGATCCGGCATTGGCAAGTTCAAACAATATTGAATTGCTATTAGTATTTCAAGTCACATGATTGACTCACCCGGGGGAGCTTGCCTTGTGGGTCATACTCGTGTCGTTCAAATGGCCAATGYGTTTCTACAAACGGCTTGGGCTGAAATTGGGATGGATAGTTACACAAATGTTAGTGCAGGCAATTGTCGAAAACAGAAAGTTTAGAATAGAAATTTTACGTATCCAAAGTGATAAATAAATGATGTTGTGAAGCTTACACATCTTTGACGGCGGCGGTGCAAGTTATTGCATTGACTTGGCTTACCCTCTCCATACTGCACACAATGCCATGACCTATATTTCTAAGCTCTTATTTCCAATGAAATTGAATTAGCAGATCTTCTGGAACTAATTTTTTGTGTCATTTAATCTTCTAGATTTTTAAATGCATTAGTTCTCTTATATTTGTATTGTATAGAATGTGGACTATTCTTTGCAAACATTTTTTTAGTTCAATGCCTACTTCTTGTTCCTTTGAGGTTAAGTCACTTTGGATTAAATGACACAAAAATTGGACTCTGTGGCAACATGATTCAAATGAACTTGTGATTTAACCAGTGTCAACAAATCCCTTTTTCTAGTAGTAACTAAGTGGCTATTGACTGGATCTTCAAAAAAAAGCCGGGTAATTGTTACCTTGACAACAACTTGATTGTCTTTTGTAGCAAAAGGAGAAGCAAATGCTGTATTCTCTCCAATAATGGGACGCTTAGGTGGTGGAGGACTCATTGGCCTAAATTTGGTTTCCCCAAGTTTACGATTCCAAGGCTTCTCATTCCATTTATTATCTAGCTATCAAAGTCCATCCCACATCCCACAAAACATACATTCAATAGAATGCAAAATAAAATCTTTTGAATCTAATTACATAAAGTATCTATAAATTTATCTTCAATTAATACAATAGTTTTAAAATAAAATCCAAGAACATAAACCAACCTTTAAGATAGAAACTTATGCATCAAATTATCCCAAAAAAATTTCTTTTGTGTAGGTGGATGAAATTTTTGTCAAGTCTTACGTATTTATTAACAAAGACACGAGGCTCCCGGGGATGCGCAAAGGAATCAAAGTCCAATTCCCATGGCAACTTGTGCACCTTCTTCAGCAACTCCGAGCCAGCGTCAATGTGACCAAGGCAAAACCCATCCGACTTCATGTGCATGTGCTCATCTTTCTCCCATGGTGGTATCACAATTGGCCTTGTCTACTGCCATCGCCAAAATTTGCCCTCAATTTATCAATCACACAAAGCTACTGTCTCTCATAATTATGGGTATTGAAGCAATTTGAATTTTTTTTCGGCAAATGCAGCAATCAATTAAAAATAGAAACGTGCAAAGCCTGGTGGTGGTGTTTCACATGGGGGGCTCCTTGTTTGGACCTTTGCGAGAATGTGATTTGCTTGGAGTTGCTTGCTTGAGGCATGCTCAATGAAATGGATTTGCAAATTCACTTTCATAGCATAGTGGAATTAAAACAATATTCTCTTCTTTGAGGCATGCTTAATGAATTGAATTGAGGAGTTCACTTTCAAATCATAATGGAATTAAATGATACTCACTTCTTTGAAGCATGCTTAAAAAATTTAATTGAAGAGTTCACATTCAATTCATAGTAGGATTAAATGATACTCTCTTCCTTGATAGCAGTGTTGGATTGTCTTTTCATATCAAACTTATGAAATTTGTATCCTTTTTTTTTGTTAGAGATTGACTCCTTCAATAGTTGGGATCATTTGTGCTTTGGTCTCTTGCTATTAGAACTTAAATGCCCAAGTCATGAAAGGAGAGTTTCTTGTCTTTGCTTGCATTTGTTGCTTWGAGAATATTGTAATATGATATGTTGGAAGGGAGTGCAACAACAAATCAATTGAGTGAAATGAAGTGGATAATTAATCAATTTTTGGGATGTTGTATGGAGCAACCTAAAGGGTGGAAGAATTGAAGATAAAATGTGTAAATGTTATGTAGAGGATATAYTTAGAATTTGTGATGCATCATTATTTGTAGCCACTATTTGCAAAAGAAATACAAGGGTAGGATGAARGAGTTGAGTATTTTCTCAAGTAAGATATGAAAGGGCAAATGCAAAGTGACGATTGAATTCAAGCTTGGCTTGCTTTTGGCTTAGTTTTTCCTCATCAATGAGAAGAAAAAATATTAAGAATTGTTCAAGTTAAGATTTGGATTTGATGAGCAAGTTGTTGTAAAAGTCCACAAATAAGAAAAAATAAACTTGCAATGAAGTTGTCTCAGCCGGTTTGTGTGAATTAAGCAACTTTGTTCTTTATCCAATGATWAGCACTCACTCATAGTACACCATTTTTAATTTGGTTGCTAAAATCAAGCTTATTTATTTTTGAACAAATAAATTAAAGCCATCACTTTGAATTTTTACAAGGTCTCATCAAATTGGGTGTTGTGTGGCTATCACAAATTAGTGGAGGCTCTATGAAACACTACTAATGTAACTAAATGAAAGGTCACTTGGAGTGATTCCTTCAAAAAGTGAAATTCAAACCAAATATAAGATCTTACGATCATCTCTTGTCAATGAGCAATTGAGCATAATCACAAAAAGATTATCTTACATATCTTTATAAGTTTTCTAGATGATTTGGCATAAGGGTTGAAAAAATAGTGAAATACAACAAACATGAGTAATCCACGGCACAATTGACTTGATATGGAACATAAATTGAAGTCTACAACACCAAAATTTTCAATTAGAAACAATGGCATCTAAGCTTACTCTTAAAAATCAATTTTGCCACTGTTAGGCGTAGTAATAATTTACACTAAATTTGAGGACCTCCATCTCCAATCCAAATAGCCCCTTTGGCTTATTGTTTCCACTTACCCTCTGAAAACCTTAATTAAATTGACTATTCCAACCAAGAAATCTACCCTTGCATATATATCTAGGAAGTGCAAAGAATCCCAAGCTTGATGTGCTAGATCAAGAATATCATTGTTCCCATTTAAAAATCTGACAAGAAAACTTTAGAACCAAAATCCATAATTTCCAAAGCTTTGTGTTCAAGTGTCCAATTCACGTGTCAAATTTCATCCAACACTCCCTTCTAAAGTGATATAGCTTCACTTTCTATCTTGTCTTCAAGGTAATTGTAGGCTATGGTACGCAAAGTCCTATCATGCATTTGACCTAAGAAGGGACTACATGCGGAGTTATTACACTACATATAATGGGTATTTYATTGGGGRTATCACTTCTCCTTCCCAATWTTTGGGATACCTTAATTTCAAGCACTACACACTAAAATGGAAGCTTTTCTTTTCTATAATTTTTATTTTATTTTGGGGAGGGGAGAGTATATCTTTCTTTAATGTTTTTTATATTTCAAAATAATACAAAGTACAAGAAATTTTAAAACTAAGCCCACAAAAACACTATAAAGATTGTACTTATGGTATTTTAGACGTACAATTAATAACACATCAATCAAACAACCATACAATCATCATTAAAAAAACAAATTCAAAAGTTATCTACAAGCAATATTAAAAATGATTGAAGATACAACAAAATCACTAACATCACTAACAATATAGGGAGCTCTACTACAAACTTTTCCATCTTCATTGTGGCCAAGACAAAAGTGGACCAAAAACTATGTAATTATGTCTAAGCGCAATAGCAATCGAATGAGTTCAATTCAAAGCTTTTGAATGAAGAATTAGAAATGCCATTGGAAATAAGAAAGTGTTCATTATTTATAGTAAGATCAAGGACCTTAAATAAAGAAATTGACAAGATCTTCTAAAGCCGTTAGATTGGATAAAATGGCCATTTTACATCTTTGCATTCAATGAACCTACTTATATTCAATGACCAATGCCACCTTCTTATTCTAATTATACCTTTAAATTATATTCTTGTTTGGCAATAAGAGCATGTATTGTGATTGTTTTTCCAAGGCTATTTTTGACTCTTTTTTCATATTTTCTTAATTTTTTCTTGTAGAAATTTACACATGGGTGAGGCTTCATGGAAAATTCCAGAAATTGGATGGATTAATGTGGAGAGAGAAGGGTAGAAGTCAAATAAATGGTCACATGGCCGACCGAAGGCTTGTTCCAATTCTTATATTTTACTACCTATTTATTGCCCATTTTTTTGGACTCTCAATAAAGTTTGGCCACTCGGTCCCATAGCCTTTTGACTTGGATGGTCATAGTGTGACAATGCCTTAAATCATATAAGATTAAAAACAATTGTAGAAAATTCACATCTAGATTGCCAAGTGTCTCTTAACTTGGCTTTTCAATTTTGCAAATGCAAAGATGTGGGTTCCCTATGCTATAGTTGTTTCTATTAAAGGCCCTTGTAATTGTAAGCTCCAACACATTCTATGTAAAGTAAAGTATTTCAAAAGCCAGATCACCTTGCCCTAAGWATGTAGTGACTAGTCTAAAGTTTCTTTTCATGGCACACTATATTATTTTTAATAAACTTGAAAGTAACACAACCATGTATTCCACACTCTATGTCACTTACAAGTACAATATATTMATTGTAGTCACTCTATGAGTCTATATTACAAGTTATAAATTTCAAGTTTTTTCCTCCATTGTTTAATAAAGATCCTATCTTTGGAATCACCTAYGATTTACRASWATTGCAAATCAAGCATTTCTATGCACCTTGAACTGCACTAGTATGACTATCCTTTTTACTACAAATAAGTCATAACCTTCAAAATGCAGGTTATGCCTACAATTTGTATTGAATGCACATTTTGATAAATGTACCGCCATAACATTCAGTAGCCTTTGAGGGGATTGCCTTTCTTCTCAGGAGCCCTCATTCAAGAAATTCATCCAAGCCCGGCATACTATCAAACCTCAAATTGTGTCAATACTAATTTCTCCTCCTTAATTGTTTTTTTYGTTAGAAAATCATTAAGTTAATACACATCACGAGTGGCTATTCTTCTCTTAGTCTTTGCTATGTTCTGTCTAGTGGACAATAGCATACTCCAGTTACTAACTTACACCCAGCTAACCCAAGACATTGAATCACTGATTGCATCTTTTTTCTAGTAAATTGATTACATGATCATTAATGTATTGAAAAACTCTTTTAATTTTTTGCTACAATGCTACCCATTTCTAGTTCAKCTTTCCTAACAAATTTGCCAAGTGTCCTTAYAGCTACTAATTATGATRTGGAATATTCCACATCATTATGTTAGGGAGGAGGCAAAGCTCGATCTGAATATTGAATGTTATACGCGATAAGAAACCTTGTGTTGAGTTATTATAGCTTTGTTTGTTAAGGTTGGAAGCGCTTTGGCTGTTACAGGTACTTGGCTGTAAGTTGATCAAGTTACAGAGCTATAAATAAGAGCTACTCAAATACTTTTCAAGTCCTATAGCTTTTGGATGTATTGYTGCAAGGTAGGAGCACCCAATGGCGTCCGTGCACCTAATGGTGTCAGTGTGCACTTAACGGCGTCAATTTCTATGCATGATAGTTATTTTACATGATAAAAATATGTAGATTGTAGACAACTTATTTTTTTTGACCTAAATGATAAGCTATCTACAACCTACCTACATTTATATTCTAGAATCAATACCTGATATAGAAATCGACGCTGTTGGGTGAACGGACGCCATTGGGCTTATTCCATTTTTTACTTGTACTTACTCTTTGTCTGTGATTACCTTAAACTTTTGAATGAGGGGGCGTACATCATGCAACACAGTTTTCAAATAGGCTTGTTAAGAATTGTATGTGTTTTGCTTGCCGCGGGTCTGTTTGTTTTTGATACTCTTTACACTTCCTGGCACTCCAATTTCTCAATTCGTATCAACGTCTGATTGAGTCCAGTGGAGACAATCGAAATGGGATTGCCAGTGATGACCTCTTTCATTTGTTGGGTGCCCTTTCTGAAGTTGAAAACAAGACTGTGAATTGCTTCAAGTCGATTTCCAATTCTCATTCGATCGTTGAATGATCTGTAGTGGTAACCTAACCTCTAGCTATAGCAAAATATCAAACACTAAGTGCTACGGTAATTGCGCGTGCAATTCTCAATAGAAAATTGTTTGCAATGTGCCTCAGATTTGAAGTCTAGGGTACCACTTGCGACCTTGTGATTGTGGTGATTGTGGACTGAGGTGAAGCCTCTTAACCTTGTATTCACCATACTTAGCGGTTACTGRAGCGGTTACGCTTCTTGACACAACATCCAATGAAGCATTCTGAAGTCGACGAAGAGGCCAACAAGCGTCTTCACCATCCAACCCTACACCACGATCGCCCTCTTGAATGAACAATTGATTGAAWTTGMCTAYCTAWTCTTTGAASCATGAGTAGAGGAGCGGGAGCTGGGTATGATCGCCATATCACCATTTTCTCTCCTGAGGGTCGTCTCTACCAAGTCGGTAAGCTTCGTCACTTTATAATCAATCCGACAAATTCATAATTTTCACATTTTGATATGTGAAGCTTTATTTTGCGAATTGTGAATGTGAGTGGTGATTTTCTTGAAGCAGAATATGCTTTCAAGGCGGTCAAAGCTTCAGGTATCACTTCTATTGGAGTGCGAGGTAGAGACTCGGTATGCGTTGTCACTCAAAAGAAAGTGCCGGTAATTCACTTACCCTAAATTTTATTGATAGGTTGTCTCATATCTTTGCGAAACAATTTAGGGATCAATTTTATGTATTTTTGAGTAATGGATTGTTACTTCGATAGAGTTGACATCAATCAGTACTGACACCTCTTTTTTCATTTTGAAGGACAAGCTTCTGGACAGATCAAGCATTACCCATCTCTTTGTTATCACCAAATGCATTGGACTTCTTGCAACTGGGATGACAGGTATGATGTGTAGTTATTTCTGCAATAGATTTTATATATTTCTATTCCTATGCAGCTCTTAAYAAATCAACCCTAACTTGAGGCATAATCAATTTATTGTGATTTGAAGTTCTGCAGCGGATGCAAAATCTCTGGTAGCACATGCTCGAGCAGAGGCAGCTGAGTTTCGATTCAAAATGGGTTATGAGATACCCGTTGACTACCTTGCAAAGAGGTGACTTCGCTAAAAGAGGAACTTGAAACATTTTATTGAAAGATTATTTGTTTTTCTTGTTGTCTTTTATTGGAGATAGTAAAATCCTTAAGATGATTAAGATGAGCAATTTGATTGAGCAATTGTATGGACAGGCTTGCAGATAGGTCGCAGGTGTACACACAACACGCATACATGCGACCTCTTGGAGTTTGTAAGCTAAATTTTGTTGCACCCGTTTGATAATTATTTTCTAAAATGAATTCCCTTGTATGTAATGAACTTGCATTATGTAGGAACCCAATTTATCACTGCTGTCTACTGGCATATATTCCAGTGTATCACCAAGATAAAGGAGAGCTCTAGATTTTCKATGTATGAAGCATTAGTAAGAGGTTGAATTATTTTTCAAATCATCACTGTCTCCACAGCTGCAATGTTCATTGGGATGGACGATGAACATGGACCTCGCCTCTACAAGTGCGACCCAGCAGGCCATTTTGTGGGTTACAAGGCAACAAGCTCTGGGGCCAAAGAACAAGAAGCAGTGAACATTTTGGACAAGAAGATAAAAAACAATCCCCAACTTTCCTATGATGAAACTGTGCAAGTATGCAAACATCAATCCCTCTCAACTTTTATAAATAAAAATAGAATCTACACTTACACCTTTTTAATATTCAACAACTGAATCAAGCAATTGTAGGTTTTGTTTCATTTTTACCCATAAATTGGTACAACAGGTGTAATTGTGGTTGTGAATGATCACAACTTCAAACTTCAAACTGAAAATTCAACTTGTAACTCCTAATTTGAGTACTTAATAGTAATTGCTACTTAGTACCCTCAAAACATAATAGGTGACATTACATTGGAGGCTATCTTTTATAAACAGTCATACGATTWGTTAATAAAGTTGAAAATTTTGAATTGTTCAAACAGTTTCAATCAAATTTTGCATTCATTGCATTAACAATCCAAATGATATGTTGGATGAAAACGTTTTTTTTTTTTTTTTGACAAGTGAGACAGAATAGTATGGTACTTCTTGCAACTGTGCTGTAGATTTTTTGAGGAGATGTAAGTTACCCAACAACAATCTTCTTGATTTGAATACTCGCAAAGCTCAGAGCGAATGAAATTGATGTTGTTTTAAACTGATTTTCATGCTTACCTTTGTGGGTTCATTGAACAGACAGCAATATGCGCACTRCAGAGCATCTTGCTGGAAGACTTCAAGCCTACAGAAATTGAGGTAGGCTACAGAGCTAACTAAGATACCTGTATTTTTGCAAGGCTAATTAATCTTTGCCTGTTTCCTTTCAATGTTGTGGAATCACATTTGTAAATRGTTGATACACATACATAACATTCAGTAGCAAGCACGGTCTCTACAGTGATGGTGTGGAATATTCCACACCCAACATCCTCTGCATCCTCCACATGTCCTATTAGCTACACTAAATAGTGAAATTAGGTTGCCCTTCACTAATTTCTTGACATTCCACAGTATATAAATGTTTATTGTTTGTGTACAAGAATGCACTACTTTTGAATTAGTTATTGGTGTAGTTCAAACTCATGAACCTCCATGTGTACAAATGGAAGTATTTGTAGAAATATTTGTTGACTTTGATGACTTGTAGACTAACTATCTTGGAGTAAGGCAACCTAATTTCACTATTTAGTGTACACACTGATGAAGGCTGTTGGGTGTGGTATATTTCACACCATCTACCCTATGCAAAGGCAGTGCCAGAGCACGCTATTGAATGTTATGTAATATTTGAAACTGTAAATTAAGTGGTGCATACTTGATAATTGTAGGTTGGAGTTGTCAGTAAAACTGATCCGCATTTCCGAGTGCTGACAACAGAGGAGATTGATGACCACTTGACATCCATAAGTGAGCGAGACTGATTAATCTTTGAAGGACATGGTGAACGTTTATTGTTTGATGGATGACAGAAAATCCTTTCTATATAGGGCAAAAGTGCAGATGTTCGTCTTTGAAATTTTGGGTAAAAAAAGGAAGGTCTTGCATAATTAGTAGTTTGATCTACAATGAATGTTTTTGTTTCTTTTAAACAAATGGTTCACACAATATAGAAAACMTGTCCTTTTAAGGGTTATTCCACTCTTTGGGTTGTTGGTTTATTTAGATTGTGGTTTGGATTTCAATTATTCATTAGACAAGATTTTCTCTTGTAGCATTATAAGAAACTTAAGTTGGTAGAGGAATGGGATGAGAGGACCTTCCATAGTCATTTCCATACCAACTACTTAATATCATTTTCTTTGTCTCGAAAAGATGCATCTATAATACTAAGTGTTGAGCTCTAAATCACAATTTCAATGTGTGATTCTTGCATTGGACAGTTTGTTAGAATTCTTGAATAGCAGCTTTGAGGTTGTCCAATCTCTTACAGAGGGAGGAAGCTCATCATTGATTGGTCTTTGGAGCAAGCTTCACGATGTCCATGATGTCCATGTATGATGGGTTTTTTTTGGCCAACTAAAAATCACCATGCAAATATTAGATTAGGTTGTCAATTGAAGAACATACATTATAAATATGGATGGACTTTTTTATTATCCACATGTCTTTCAATAATCATATTGCAATTTAAATTTGTAACCAAATGTAGCTTGTTTSTTTTAAAATTGAATAAATGTCATTTATGACATTTGCACATGCCATGCTATGTTAACACTTAAATTAATTCAATTAGTGCAAGGTTTGAATAGTTTGAAGCTCATTCAAAGTAATTCAATGAATTTTGGATGAATGTCCCCTATTAGTATGAATTTTTGAATTAAATTTGTACAAAACAAATGAAGTTACCTAAAAATATTGAAGATTGGATGAAAATTGAAAGAAGATAGATAAATATGAATCAAGTTGGAGAACAAGTGAACAYGATTTGAAATATAGTGACTACCACATTAATTTGATTTTATCAAAAATAATTTCAACTACCAACTTTAGTGTGGCTTGCAAATTTGCATCTCTTAATATTGGAAGTGCAATAATTGAATCAACTTGCCTAGTAAGTTAAATATTAGCCTTTTCATTTATAAACTCAAGATATTTGCCAAAACAAGATGTTAGGAGATGAAAGTATCYTAAATTTCTATTTAGTCCTTAAATTAATTATTTTTTTAAGTTGCCAAATTTTGGGCAAATTTTGGAACCTTGCAACTCAATTTACAAATAATTGTTAAGGCAATTTTCAAAAATCTAAAATATTCAAATAGAGGAATCTTGAGYTTCAATAAAATACTCAAAAGTTGCTTTCTACATACCATAAGACCTTTGTTGCAAATGTGACGGCCTTGCTCCAAAATTCCTCTTCTAATGACCTTCTTAGTCAACTTAAGTATATCATCTTTTGCTACCAAAATTTTTGTAGGCTAGCTGCCAAATTCTTATTTTATTTTTGACATCAATGCCAAAATTATGGAAATTAATTTTTAAAGTGCCGAACCTTATTTTTGAACTTTAATTATATATTCGGCACCAAAGTGCCAAATTTGCTATACAGGTACGGTAGTAAATGAGTCCAAGAGATTAGCAATTTCTATTATACAATTATAATATTGTTATATAATTAGACTTTAGACATATTAACCATTATATAAATTGGAAACCATTCCAATAACATCAATTTACATATTCATTAATGATAGGCATAAATTTACTATTATTTTTTCACCTGAGTGAGCTAATTAACACTTCATTTTGTATGAAATCAAGAACATTATACAAAATTCTTTCATTTCAATCATTTAAAAAAATAAATTTCAATACAATATAAAAAAAAATACAAATAGACATGAAGTTATCATTTAAAGACAACAAAGTAAATTCACCATCATAAATTGTCACTTTGATGTAGAATTATTACCTTATAATAATTCTTACCTTATGACCACCACTAGCTACACAAGTCTCACGTATACAGTCAATGTCACATTAAACCAAAGTAGAAATGCCAAAAAGAAYTAGGAAATTATAAGAATTAATTATTATTTCTTCTATTTTGAATAAAATAGCACTAAATGCAAACACCTGAGGAATTTATTCTAGTCCCTTAATTTGTAACTTATTAAACATTCATTATTTGTGTTGTTATTCTACACAAACTGAATATATGGATGAGTTTTATGTGAATTGTAGGGGATGGCCTAGCAAAAGAGGGGGATTTGCAAACTAAGTATAAAAAGGGCCTCTCTATATCCACTTATAAAAACTTAAAGAGTATTATTCATCACACAAAATAAAATTTTGGGTAAATCCAACATTTTTTGCACTAATATCTGTATTTTTATGAAATTCCTGAAAATAATCAAATAAGCAAGCTTATGAATACTAGTAGGATACTGTCTACCTTATTCATCCCGAGGAAACGACAAAAGATAGAGTAGGTGCGTGTCCATGTCGACGGAACTTACTACCTTCCAACTAYAGTTGTCCAAAGATAGGTCATCTTTACTACCGAGCTTTCATACCGACCACCAGTTTGTAAACCTACCAGGCGGCCACCAGTTCCAGTGACGCTCAAGAAGCTCGCGGTTAAGTTGACAKTGAAGGCGCTGCGAATTCCGCTCAAGGCTTCGGAGGAGTGCTCGGAGAAGCCATTCTTCTGGTGAGATAATCTTCGCCACTGAGTGTTTTTCATTTTTCCGATGTGTATTTCTTTCCTGGCATTTTGGGAATTGAAGGTGTGTCGGTGAACGGTGTGGAGAAATTGTCGCTTCGGAACGAATCTGAGCTTTGAAGTAGGCTATTGATTCTTTKTAGGGGAKTTTTTTTGCACTTTAGGACGTGAGGCTTGGCAATTGGCGTAAGAGCATTCTGCGAGCTTGTTGAATTAGATTATTAGAGGTTTCTTGGTGAAGACAGGAAAATGTTGTCGTCAGCTCATGCGCTTGAGCTTGAGAGAGTAGGTAYTGAATCGAATTAAATTTCATGAAGGATTTATTAAAAMTCTGTGGAATGCTGCGCATTGAGAGAATCCAGGGATTCGTTATAGGGATTCTTCGTTTCATTATGACTCGTTGATTTGCATTGCGCGATAGCAGAACCAAGGTTACCGGATAATGGATGGAAATCGCTCTTCTCCATTCTCCGATTTGTAGTCCAGTAATAATTTGAAWTTTTTTGAACGTTTTCCAATCTCTGTGCGTGTATTTACATTTTAAGAACAGAGCTTTTTAAAACAGAATGAAAAAACGCATTCAAATACCAATGAAAACGCWATTATGAATTGAAATGAAACGGAAGAATTCTTTTTCCAGACTACAATCGTGCACTGTGAATGGTTTCAGGGTCGTTATATGTAATTTTATGAGTTCAGAGAGGTACAAGATAGGACTCTGGTGGGCTCTCTGATGAAGAACCAGGTTACCAGCCGCTGGCTTTCATGAAACATAGATTGCTTGGTTTGATGCAGAGACGAAAATTCTGGAAGATGTGAGTGAAAAGTTTAATGATTTTGAAGTTGTATGAGTGAACGGGAAGTGATAATTGACTGAAGTAGTTATGAGGTGCTGGAAGCTTACAATAATAGGGCTCGTAGAGGGAATTGACGACAGTATGATAGAGAATGTTTTTTAGACATACTTTTATGCACATATAAATTGATGGATCGTTAGAATATCAAGTCGCCATTTCAGTCCCTGGATTGTCAATGTGCATGAATTTAATTGAGTGTGCATGTTCATCGAGCAGGGGTCTGCATTGAACATTTGACGGGAGTGGCACTAACAATAGGAGCGGCTTTACCAAAAGGCKCTAGTGTTCTGTCGGTGGCGCACCTGACTTCTGCTCCAGGATGCCGTGAAGCTTGAAGCTCCGAGTGGGTCATTTTCTGGTGGGGAACCTTGATCGACATGGGGCAAAAAGTTGTGCCCCTCAAGGGTGTCCGGGAGGACCTGAGGGGACGCCTTGCTTGCTACAAGGAGGACTGGACTGGTGGCTTCAACTCTGGATACAGGTCTTCATTGATGATCTAATTATCAGTTCTACCCAGGGAATCACGTTTTTGACATCATTTCTATTGTGAAACAATAACTGGGAAATCGTTATTGTTTAGTTTGCAAGCACGACTCGGCAATCATTAGATTATTGGTGTTGCCGTCGGTAATGACATATGTGCTTGATTGTATTTGCAAATGTTTTCATCATGGAGTCATCCAAAGATGCAACGTTGCTGGTGTTTATTATTCTGTGTGCTCAATTTCATGCACATATACAAGTGAATACTCTTCTATGACCTTGTGGAACAAGTCACAATTCATATTGTATACTATCTAATATTCTGATTAGTTTGTTCACTAGGACATTGCAGGATTCTTGCTGCAACAACGTATATATTTTTTGCATCGGCACTACCTGTGATTGCTTTTGGAGAGCAGCTTGGCAGGGATACAGGTGGGTGTGGAAACTGTCGTGTGGGTGCATAATATCTAACGTTACACGCATGAATTTTCATTTTAACTTTTGTATGATCCTCCTAWTAACTCCATGAGMATTTCGCATCGGAAGAAGAACGATAATTGACAAGCATCATCACTTTGATTTCTTGCAATTTGATGGATATTCTTAAAACAGTTGATTTTTTTACGGGTTTCTTGGATTTTTTCTTCTTTCATTATATTGAGAGWTTACTCTTGGAATTTCAGATGGAATCATCATGGCAGTACAAACCTTGACATCTACGGCAATTTGTGGAATAATTCAGTCCATTTGCGGGGGCCAACCACTTCTTATTGTTGGGGTATCGGAGCCAACCTCTTTGGTTTATACATTTATGTACAATTTTGCGAAGGATAGGTCTGAGCTGGGACTTCGCTTATTTCTGGGATGGGCGGCCTGGTGTGTTTTTCGTTCCCCATTAAATGTTCTATTTTTTGCATTTTCCCCATAATGATTGGACATGTGTAATTAATCATTCCTTGAGAACCTAAATGACTTACAAAAATTTACCTTATGAATGTTTTAATTGTTTTAATTGTTTTAATTGTCAAGCTGCCGGGTTCTTTGCTTTCACATCCTATTTCAAGTACAGTATGATTTTTTATTTCTACTGATGTGCTCCTGCCTGACGCTATACTATTGATCTTGAAACTGCATCAATTTGTACTTATATTGTCTCCAGGGTTTGTGTTTGGTCTGCATTGATGTTAGCGGCTCTTGCTATTCTGGGAGCCTGCTCTTTCATCAACAGATTCACGAGGGTCGCTGGCGAGCTTTTTGGTTTACTTATTGCTTTGCTTTTTGTTCAGCAGGCTGTTAAGGTTTGTATCCCTCAACTASTCAAGATATTCATCTTAATAGCTTCTTCTTGAACTAGGGCATTTGAAAGTCCTAAGTTTCCACCTTGAGTTTAGATCACTTCAGTATGGCGTGTTTGGCACTCTAAAATTTTCAATTTTAACTAACGTGACCATTAAAGGTTTTGAAAATGACGCACTCTTTACTTCCTTTCGGAAACACTTTAATTTTTAGTGAAGTGATTCGTTTTCATCATGGTGCGCTTTTCGCAGGAATAGTCTGTCGTTGAATAAGCGTATTATATGAGAAGCATCATTTCTTTAATTAGGTGTATTGTTTTGTTTGAAGCGAGCGTAATATTATTTTTTGGCTTAGGGAGCAGTGAATGAATTCCGTATCCCGAAGTCTGAGGATGCTGCCGAGGAACAGTTTCAGTTTTCTTGGCGCTTTGGCAATGGCATGTTTGGGTTGATCCTTACCTTTGGACTACTCTGGASTGCCGTGAAGAGCAGGAATGCAAGGTCCTGGAGATATGGTCCAGGTAAATTTGAATGATTACTAATTCCAGCAATGAGGTTATGTCAGTTCACTTGCAACTGCTAACAATGTATGTTGGTCGATCACTTTTTATTTATCGATGATTGTTGACAGAACCAGATTTGACATGACATTCGTAGACTCGCTGCTGAGTCTACAGGAGAGTTAATTGCATGGCATTTCCTCCAGGTTATATCAGGGGCTTTACTGCAAATTATGGCGTTCCTATTCTGGTGATTGTTTGGACTGCGGTCTCCTATGCACCAACGGTCTCTGTTCCAGAAGGTATACCAAGGCGTCTGACTAGCCCAAACCCATGGTCACCTTTGGCAACAGCGCATTGGAATGTGATCAGGGTAAGCATGTTCCGTATTGATTTATGTACTTGTTAAACTTGATCTGTTACTGTCCTTCTCGAGGTCCTTCTTTGTTACCCTTGCTATTTGGGTTTTCTCCTTCGTTGACTTTGCTTGAAGCAATTTGCGCCTTTGGGTGCGCAGTATCTCATGATGTAATGGTAGTAACGTGTATCTAAACTTGTACTTCAGGATATGAACGACATCCCAGCAGTTTACGTAGTAGGAGCCATTGTTCCTGCATTGATGATTGCTATTCTTTACTATTTCGACCATTGTGTATCTGCACAACTGGCTCAACAACCAGAGTTCAATCTACGAAAACCTTTTGCCTACCATTACGACTTGCTACTTCTAGGATTCACGGTAAGTTATGTGAATATTCCTTTGAGTGTGTAATGCCTTTGTTGCAAATTAGCGAATATTGATATTGGTTTAAATTCTGTATGGATATTGCGGTATCATGTTTTGGAAAAATGTATCATTGGAGTAAAATATTTCAGTATATTATCATCAACTTGGAGTTCACTATTTGATGAAGATTCTATTGTATTCTTTTCATGTAGGTTCTTCTGTGTGGACTGCTGGGTCTTCCCCCGTCTCATGGAGTCCTTCCTCAGTCGCCTATGCATACTCGTGCACTTGCTTTATTAAAGAAAGAGGTGAGCAATGAATTTATTCAAGTCCAACAAATGTTTTTGCAAAGGGCTCTTGTGAACCAATAATGCCAGCTCATTGATATCTTGTGGTTTTTCCTCCTATTACTTAAGTTTTTTAGGTGGTATTTTAATTAAGATGTGTACCTTTGTGCTAATATATTTGCAGCTTGTCCGCAGCAAGTTGATAAAGCGAGCAAGAGGTAGCCTGAAACAACATCCCACAGCAATTAAGCTTCAGAATGATTTACAAGCTTCATATTGGCAAACTGAGACCCCGCTTCCATCTCCATGCGCTCCGCGGGTATGCACTAGGCAAATGTTAAACTTTATGTGGTTATTAGTAGTTATTACAGTATAATGGGTCATTTTCATTCACGACCTCGTTTGTTATTGCAGGCTATGAAAGACCTTCATTTTCATAACATACCCCTGGGCGACTTGGAGGCCCCTAATGATATTAATGAGAACTTTGATCCTGAAAAGGACGTTGATCATCTTCTTCCAGTTGAAGTGAAAGAGCAACGGCTGAGCAACTTGCTGCAGTCGCTATTAGTTGGAGCATCTGTTGGTGCCATGCCTGCCTTGAGGAAGATCCCATCCTCAGTGTTGTGGGGCTACTTTGCTTTCATGGCTGTTGAGAGCTTGCCAGGAAACCAGTTTTGGGAAAGAATTTGCCTTCTTTTCACTTCTTCAGCCCGAAAGTACAAGTAAGTGATTGGAAATAGGGATAGGATGTTATATCTATCAGTACACTTAAAAGTGMAAGAACTGTGGGCCAGACTAAATCTAATATATTTGTTTACTTTTAGGAGTGTCATTTTTAATCGTAAACAACAGCGGCAAATAGTAAGTCACGAACAATATAGGCCATGAGACATTAGAGAATATGATGTGAACATCCACTGCAAGGCTAAGTCATGGACTATATAACCTTCGAAATCTAGGAGGCACAAGTTCCAGGACATTATATAGTCCTATTCTTAAACCAAGAATGTCCAAGATCGTACTTTTTGTTCATCAAAGGCTCACATTGCACTCAGTGTTGTTGATTATATCCTCCTTCTCAACCAAGAATACTTGACGCATCTCTGTTGAATGGTCAACTTACTTAGCATTCTGGACCTACTTACTTTGTTGTTGATGGTTAATTTCAGGGCCTTGGAAACCAGCCATCCAATGTTTATGCATACAGTACCTTTCAAGGTGACGGCTACCTTCACAGTTTTTCAACTAGTGTACTTGGTGAGCTGCTACGGCATCACATGGATTCCAATTGGTGGAGTTCTATTTCCAGTCCTGATCATGCTTCTCATCCCCGTACGTCAATTTCTTCTACCTCGTTTTTTCAAGAGAGAGTACCTGCAGGAGCTTGATTCCGCCGAATACGAAGAGGTGGCACCACTTCCTCTAACCGTGGCCGTGAAGGTATTATTTTCACCTATTGTTKCCGTGCTTAAATAATAGGGGACTTTAAAACGTTATCTGAACTATGGTAGAGGATACTATTTGTACCACTTATAAGTATTTTATGTAAAAGTTTGATTTTTGGGAGATTTATGGACCTGTGGAAAGATCATTTCGGTACTAGTGCCGAATTTAGTAAGACCGAATTTTAATCACTACGCATCAATTTCTTTGCAATTTCGAAATGGGAGGTTGAGGATCATTATTTGAAGGGACAATAGACAATCCCATTTCCATCCAGAAAGCAGTGGTCATAGACCTGTAGCCCAATCRTGATTACACCTAACTTGCTAATTGAAGGGCCATCCAAGTGTACGAATAAAAGAGATGCTGGTGATAACAGGGCTCAGTACAGGGTGTGGGATCAGGTCGCTGAAGGTTTTAATATCCTCTACGTTTCGTTGTGACTTGTACCTAAATTCACCTGTTGAGTCCTTTCCTGCAACAGCATACTTAATGCATGCCACGAACTGCTTGTAGAGGCCTCTCTGAGGATTTTGAATCGGTTGTTTGCAGGAAGCTGAAGTTAACGGCCTTTCTGTTGATGCGGAAACAACTGATGACGAGTCATTACACCACTTTGCAACTGTCGCTCGTGGGGAAATTAAACACCAGCACAAATCTCCTGTGCACCATATTCATTCAGGTATCTTCCGATGTGCCCGGCAGGTTGTGTATGTCTCTGCCCAATGATTACTTTTTGTTTTTATTTTTGAATTGGGAAATTCAAAAATTTGCAGAAAATTTAAGAAAATTTCTTTTCTTTTGTGCTATTCAATTATAATTTCCGACATTGTAGGCAGTCCAAGAAGTTGCTTAGAAACCCTGGATACCTTCTGCAAACTGTCTCTTTCTCTATATCTGAGTGTCATTATTGCATTCTAGTTTCCAGTCRTGTTCATGTTTAGAGCAACGTAACTTCAATGGAACCCGTTTTTGTAAGAGTGGAAACCAAGCATTGGATATGAAGAGCGTGGTTATACCTCGTCATGTTGTCCTTCTTTAATCTTATGGTGTCCTGCTTTTGAGACCTTTGGTTGAGCAGAATTGAACAAGATCCAATAACTTAAATGTAGAGCCTTGTTAAGGAAATAACATCCGTCACCATCTTGTGGCTCAGACATGGTATTTCTCAAATGAGACTCTACTATCTCGTCACCTAATCCATTTACAGGATTAGTGTCCCACGCTCGTTTTATGCAGCTGTCCTTTTAATTTTGCAGTATAACTCTGTGCAGAACATTTGTGTGTACTTCTTGCAATTCAAGTGACCCCATCCCTGTTGCTTGATTGCAGGCACCTCCGGTCTAGCACCCGAAGATCAGTTGTAAGAGTCCGATATTTTGTCCTTGCGTCTAGAGAAGCTACACAAACTAAGAGACCTTCCAAGGTTGAATCTCAAATTCAGTCTACTATTCCATGCCCAACCCGACTCATTACCGTTTGCACAAATGTGTTCATTAGAGGTCATTGAAATTATGATTCTTGCATCTTCTTTTAACATGAGCAGAAGATGAATCCATTTGAAATTCTTAGGGCACGAATGTTACATTCTAGAATCGCCTTTGCAAGACGAAGTGGCTTAGATGTAAAGGCCTGAAGAGCGAGTTTAGGAAGATTATCCCTGTCGGCAGTTTCGTCCTGAGATCATGGAGGGAGTAGTTATTAGACACRTATATGAGTTACTACAATTACGMAATACTTGCAATGACGAAAGATTTTACAGGGCTTGAATTCGACCACAGTTAAGCGCCGGGTAATGTATACCATTTCCCGAGCTGAATTCTTCATTTGAATGTCACGATCTCTTTGAGAGAAGCTCCTTGCAGTAGTGGCACATTGGTTGGTGCAAAAAGAAGTTTTGAGATGTGAAGCTTGTGGTGGTGAGTTAAATGTGCCATATTCTTTGTGGTCTTCGAGAGAGGGGTTGGGGGTACAAGAAGGGCAGGTTGTGTCCCGTTTGATATACCTTTCTCGGCCTTTTGGCTAAGATCAAGTGTAGTATCTGTTCTTATCAGCTTAATATCTGATATGAGGCTCATTGAGCCTCATGATATTAATCTCATTTTTCTGAGGGTGCTGTCTATTCGGTAGCTTGCTGCCTGGATGAGCATGTGTCGCCTTGGTATTGCACCAACTCCCTGGCAGGCACAGCCCAAAATCACCTCCCCACCAGGAGGGACCCAATCCTAAAACCAAATTGCAGTGACCTCAATCAGTGAGTTTGCAACATGGCCGGTGATTCGTGAACTTCAAACGTATGAATTTCTGACGATCTCAATTGAGTTGATTGTAAAGTTCGTCCTGTGTTTGGAAACGGGTGACAGAGGAAGGTTTCACAAAAGAGACCTAGCACCAAACTCCATCAGACCTTAGTTTTGGTACTCCAAGGAGTTTTGTCACGTGTTTTTCTCAAACTCCCGTTCATGTTCCCGGTACAATTAACTTAATATGTTCCAAGAGGAAGGTATAACTAGGAATAGTACAAAAGAATAGCACCAAGGCACCAAACTCCATCAGTCMTTTAGTTTTGATATTCCAAGAATTTTGGTCGTATGTTTTTTCCAAACTCAAACTCTTGGTCCCGATATGATTAACTCTCATATGTTCCAAGTTAAAATTAGAATTGTCACATGCCTTGAGTACCACTTCCAATCAAGGYAGTTCAAACTTGGTGTTACACTTTACTCCAAGACAAACACTTAAGAATAATTGAACGCAACTACCCAAGACACCACATTGAGGTGGCAATCAAACTTTGAAGTTAACCCCTAGAGGACACAAATTGTAGACTAGACTACCATGGTTGATTATAATGTAAATTACACACTTGTCAAATTTCAGCCCCAAAGGAATAGTTTTGCATATACTGCCCAAAGTTGCCCGAGCTGTTTGAAAAGTTTAGGACAACATAACTTTTGATTTGGGCACCCAATCAAAAAAAAATTATATTTCCACTTAGCAAGTTTATGTTCAGACCTTGAATCCAAATTTGAGGAACATCCATTGAAAAACACCTTAATATGCACCTACCCGAGATTACATGCATCTGTTCAACGGTCATTCGGTCATTTGGCGGTTAGAATAATGCTTTTAAAAAATTATTGATATTATTTTTTGTTTCTGGTGAAGCATTTATGAAAGTGAATTTTTACTGTCAACAAATGTGTTTGATAAAGAATGTATTCAAAAAATTTGTATTCAATTTTACAAGCATTGCAAAACTTGATTTTCTAGATGTAAGATCAATTCATTGGAGGTAATTTTAAAATACACTAGGTCTTGAAGGAGAAAGATCACATGAAAAATTCATTGCATAAACTTTAGAGCAAGTCTTGGGACRGCATAAAAGTTTCATTGTAGTAGTTAGAAATGTTATTTTTCTTAACCCATKAAGGATCGTGGTTGATTCTAGAGGTGGGCAAGACGGTTTCTCGTTCCATGCTAATCATGAAAAAAAMTTACCAAAATTTGATGCACTTCAAAGGTTTGACTACACCCGCCTCATAGAATTGGTGTGAATGTTTGGAGCTCTGCAATAAATATTTTGGCAATTGAAGGTTTCTTTGTAGGAAGATTTTGGTATTCATTAGAAAAAAWTTGGRCCTAGTAAGATGCCTTTTAATTTCAACAATACTCCWATATTTKGAGCCTAGCTTTGRTACATTGGAATACGTGTGAGAAGTCACTACCTTGCATGACTTTCTTGAAGTACAAAAGTTAAATGTTGTAATATATATATACATTAAATAATGTGTCCCATGGCAAATTGAGTACAAGCATTGCTTATTTTAAAAGGACGTTGTCTCCAATACCATTATGAGCTCTGTTTTCAACATTTGGAGGCATGATGTTGTAATGTAACACTATCTTCTGCTGCATGCTTGATTACAACATAAGGCAAGAGTGGAAGAATATCCATTAAGTTTTGAATAGAAGTTGAACATGTAGATGGAAAGTGCAGAATATTGATGGCATGTATTGAATAGTGAGTACGGAAGTTTGGCCCTTTGGTCCACACGGGCCATGGAGAAATCACACTACCGCTTCAAAATTGGTTMTGTCAAGCATTCACAACATGATGGTGGCACCAATAGGCACTCAGCTATCATACAAACATTTGAGTGGTGGTACCGTATGATTCAACACAGAGAGGAAGAGCGAGAAAGGATTAAATTACAGGAACCTAAAAAAATAGCAATAGAAGCTGCCAAAGAGAGAAGAAGGCAGGCACAACTTTCATCCACTGCCGTAGAAAAGCATGCAGCTTGGCAAGCAAAGTATAGGCGTGAGGGAAGTAGATGGATTTCCTCCAATCCGAGTCAATAACTCCAAGTTAGAGTAGGGATAATCCAATTGTGGGATTCCAAGACTTTATTTTTTTCACATTATAGAATCTAGGAGTCCAAAATTGCAGTTGGAATTTTATGGGATGTATTTTTCCTTCTGTTGTTTCTAAGATGTTCTTGCACTGGAGATCCAGATTCTTAAGTCTTTTGCCACCCTTATAAAACGTCTCTAGAATGATGATCAATCTTTACAAGTTAGACTGTTTTGTTTTACGTCAAACTAGGGAGCCAATGGGAATTTCTCATGCCATCCAAAGACATCATTGCTTGGGTGGGCGGAGCTAGGGGAATGCTTGGCCGTGTTTCACAAGAAGTATAGTTTTATTAGTTAACTTCGGTTGCTTTTGAGGGTTTGTGGGGCGCTCTTACAAGGCTCAAATTTGTGCTAATATTTAGCTCAATTTTTGTYTGTTTGTTCAACCCCTAAATTGCATGCCAACACAAACTTGCCCTAATTTTTATCCCATGCATTCAATTCCCAATTGTCCACACTTGTCTCCTTTAGTCCATATCCAAATTCATTCTAAAACTCTAGCTACCAATGACAAAGTGTCAATTTTGTCCAAAAAGTGATTGACAAGTCTTGAATGGATTAATCCCTTAATTTCTCAATCCTTTTTCAATTCTTTGTATGATTTTGTTGATATCTTTGTATAGGAGGAAACGTTTATTGCAATTTCATGAAATTGGTCATTAGGAAAGGCTATATGTTTAAGATTTAAATATTACATTGGATGAATGAGAAGTTAATTGGACTAAACAACGCTTGCAAGCTTTTCATTCATTATCCTAAATATGGACATTGGAGCTCTTAAGGGTTTACGTCATGTATTTTACATAACTGTAATTTTAGATTTGATGTGAGAATAAAGGAAGGAAAATTTTGAATTCTTTTCAAATTTCCAACCCATTTTAGATTTGATGTTAGAATAAAGGAAGGAAAATTTTGAACCATTACAATGTTTCAATCCATAGGTGATGTTCTTATGCCATCTATTTCTTGTCTAGTTTAAGATCCTAGAATTAGAATTAAAGATCAATGTTAACTCTAAACATCCTTAGTGCTACTTTGTAGAACTATGTTGATTCAAGATCAACATAATGTGATGAAAAACAATGGTTTTCATCTAATATTCTTTTGAGARCTCTTGGAATGTGTGTATGGGATGCCAGAGGAAAAAAATCTCATCCAGGTGTTATTGGCTATATTCTATAATTCAAGAAGATGCCAAAAAAATGAATCATGAAAGATGCCTTTTTAGAATATCATGGCAATCAATTCCTCATTCTTGATCTAAATTTCTAAAAACTCTAAAAATTGCATGACTTATAGATTGAGGACTTGTGATCTCTGAAAAATAGAATGAAATAATTTCCATTCATAAATAGTGGCAGAATAGAGAAAAGAAAGCAAAAGATATTGTGTGAGGCTTATAGCAGAGACATGGGCTCTGTCCTTGAAGGGTCAAATCTTATCTAAACTTCAGATTTTCTGAAAAAGGTTTGCTACCATTTCAATGATATAAATTCTGAAGGCGRATGCTTATGCCACCATCCGCGTGTTAAGGGAACAACAATTCTAATTATTCCRTTTCTCTAATCATGTGAATCCTGTGTCTCAACCAGGAATGAGACAGATCATAGCATTAATTTTCTGAAAAGAGTGTTATTAATCCACTTCAGTTGTCAAGTGCCAATAGTGAATGAAAGTAAAGCTTATATATCTCGCAGCCATGATTGGATCGTGACAAGCTTCACAAAGGTTCACACTGGTGACAGAGCAAGTTAGGCACTTCGTGGTGGGGAGTCAGTTTGCTGCWTAGGCCCCAACAATGATGCTTTACCTTCAAAACTTCACCTACTTGAGATCAGAAGCATTCCACAGGAYAAGTAACAACCTTCGAGATCCCTTGTTAATGAAGTGAACTACCAAGGCAGCTTTCATCGGCACTCTATTGTCTAAAATCTCAACTTTCAATCAAACAACTAGCCGTATAGGGGCTTGCATTAAGCTACCTGTCAACCCTGCTTCTCATTGAAGAGTGCCAAGAAATGGAGCCATCAATGCCTGCCTACCCAAAATTCATAAAGGATTTCAGCCCCCAACTCAAAGCTTATATATCTAGAAGTAGACGTCTTGGATCTTCGACATTGTCTTTTACCGCACGCAGAAATAAGACAGCTTCTCGTCCGTCAATAAGTCGGTGATCATATGTTAGGGCCACGTACATCATAGGTCTCTGAACAATGTCCTTCCCTACAACCATTGGGCGCTTCTTGGTAGCGTGCATTCCCAAAATTGCAGACTGCAGAACATCACAAATCAATCAGCACACTGAAATACATTAATACTACATCTTCAGACACATACATAAATTGAGGAACTGCTTAAATGTGCAAGACAAACAGTAAACCGCAGTTTCACTTSCTAGATGAATATGACAGCAGAGGAGTGCAAATAAAGAGGTTTCACTTACTTGCGGAGGATTGATGATAGGAGTGCTTATCAGACTCCCATAAGTCCCTCCATTGGAGATCGTAAAAGTTCCCCCCGCCATTTCATCGATAGAGATGGTTCCATCATTTGCCTTTTTCCCTAGCATGTTGATTGTTTTCTCTATCTGAGCGAAGTTCATAGCATCGATCCCTCGAAGGACAGGCACCACGAGTCCCTGAATCCAGATGACACACGAAATTACACAATGCTACAGAAGAAAAGACGACATCTTAAAGTGTTCGTGAATGAGGAATTCTCTAGAATACAAGTCTCACGGGGTCAGGAGTCTCCGTATCGTCTTGCGCAGTAATGTCATGCGGACCCTTGATTGTCTACAAGATATCAATAGAATGAAAAGCTGCTGACATAGATCCCTGATTTTATCAAGTCCAAAAACAGCTAAACGAAGATCGTCTTCCAGATTTAAATAGCATACAATGTAAATCAATAACATGGTCGAATTACATACTACTATTTATGCAACTCGCACWCCCAAATAAGGTGGTCACACACCTGACTACCATTTTGGCGATCTGTACTATAATTTGCTGACCTTTTTAGTTCCAACAGCAATGCTAATGTCAATGTAGTCTCTGTAGATGATATCGTCGCCATCAATGACAGCGTTGACTGCAGGAAATTGTTGTAGTGCACTCACAGATGCCTGCATTCCACAGTGGCGAACACACATCTAGTTAATAAATTGCAAGTGTTYAGATCAAAAGTTTAATTTATCTACTGGAAATACTTTCAGCAGAGGGAGTGCCAAGCAAAGAAGATGACTTTACATTACAAATGTATCTGATGTATGCGTATACCTCATCAAACTCCGTGGGAAGTTACTTTATAACCCGACGTCAAATTAAGTTTTGCCAAGTCCAAAACAGTGATAACGGCCAAGACTATGCATGTCTGGACCTTTGGACATCCACAAAACGGAAAGAAAGCCATCATCACCTTAACAAATCCAGACATGAATCCCAGTTTTACTCCATGCTTTTCCATAAACTCGTCCTTGTGTTGAGCACGCATCTCCATAATGTTACTCCTGCAGTCATAGAGACCTGTAAGTTTCAAATTCTGGACATAATAACATGATACAGTCACGCCTATCAAGGCAAACGGAATAGAGCCCAAATCATATCGAACTAGAGCACGGCAATAAATTTCAAAGCTAGAAAAATCACATGTCAACTTCGTTGAAGGTTGTGAGCAGAGCAAAGGTGTTCTGGGAGTCCTTCAACCGCGTAGCAACCCGTTTTCGTAACCTAGTCATTGGAACCTGTCAAGGAAACAGATGTCAACAGACCCCACAGTTTTGTCCACGGTCTACCAGGTATAACCTGCAATACATGTTTACTTCGAAAAAAATAGCAGAGAAGTTACCCTTCGCTCTCCACCCTGCGGCGGAAGTGGTGCTTGTGCAGGTTTGGCAACTGCGGGTTTAGGTGGAGGTGGCGGTGCAGCAGCCTTTGCTAGTGCTATTGTTGGAGAGGGTGGTGGTGCAGCCGCTACAGGTGCCTCTTTTGGTTGAGGGGGCGGAGCAGCTTTCGGAGCTGGAGCAGAGGCAGCACCTGCTTGACCTATAGCCACGATTGCAACTTTTGTTCCGGGAGTGACGGTGTCTCCCTCTTTGACTAAAATCTGTCATAACAGCAATACATTTGCGTTAACGATCTGGGAATCTTGGCTTGGTTGTAGATAAATAGGCTTGTCATAAACAAATATGACAGATGCACGATCTTGCTACAACAAAGCGGCGGAAATCTTAGCCATGACAAACTACTGAGACAATCGTTGCTTCCTTCAGCAATGAAAAAATGTTCACGACTATGATTGAAATCCGCACGCATCTATGAAGTTCAATAGCCAATAGAGGTGGTTCAATCTCAGCACCTGTTCGATCTTTCCACCAACCGTGCTTCGCACATCAATTGTAACCTGGTAAAGGAACACAACCCTTCRGTCAAAAATACATGAATTATCTATTACGACTTAGAAWGCGCCAAGTGAAGGGCTGATCACATCATCCCGAGAAGATTGTGCCATATTATATAGATCGATTCGATCACTATTGTCGAACAAAAAATACCAATGTAATCAAACCTTATCAGTCTCAATCTGAGCGACAATCTCATCAACAGCTACAGCATCCCCAACCTCTGGAATACCCCACAATAGCCATTCAATTGATAAAACTTCAAGCAAGGCAACTTGAGAGAATGTGAAATCAGAAATTGCATGAAATTTAGAAATTGACATATTTGAAAACTGCATCTGGAGAGGATTCCACCAGTATGTGGTACAAGATTCTAACAGTGGTGAAAAGAACTCTGTTGTGTTAGATTTTTTGGGAGCGCATGACTACTACAGCGCACTTCTAATGAAGCAGAGAACAGACGCGTCTAAGTTTCATTCGAACTTCCCTCACTGCGTACAAAAGTATTGACCAAATATAGAAACATCACTGTTAGATTCCCAACCAAAATGGTCTGTTAGAAGTTCTATCGACCACCTCGCGTTAAACTCTCAACAAGTGAGAAGGACAATCAGAACACCGCGACTTACTCTTCAATATTGAAGCAAGATTGCCATCTGGCACCGAGTCCCCCATGAAGGGAACGACAATTTCGTTTGGGGCACCTGCAATTCACCGAACATGAAACCATTACTATGAATTTAGCCTGCCATACAAATCTTTAGTGAAAGCAGTAAACCCTAGGGAGACAGTTTATCAAAGCAACCTGCTCAAAAATTCTGGCCCAGTTTTACGACATCCGTGTACGGCTTCAATAAAAKGTTYGCCGTCAATTGCCAACATATTTATGCAGATGAATGCAAATTGGAAAACCCCGCTTGATTGGTTAAAAGAGAGTATCGTCAAAAAAACAAGACTTTATTAAAGCCGCTCTAATATTTGAATGTTTGCTAACTTCTGACAGTCGTTAAAAAAGATGGACGTACAAGGACTAACTTAGTTTGCAATAGGAAGACTCCAATGGATTCTAATGAGAACCACTGTAGTGACATGAATCATTACCCTTAACGTCTGCAAAGCCCCTGTTCCAACCCTGCCAAGCTGGCCTCGTTTTAGCAGCAGACAAATCTCTACATAATTWTACAGTGACAAAACGGTCAGTCATACTTACCAACCTCCTAGCCAGAACTATCCATTGTGTTAAAATTATCTGAAACAAATAGACCACAGTTAGAAAAACAAGTCCTTGCACCCGTGCCTCACTCGAAACTACATTTTGAAAGATCGCACTCAATAACATCAATAGAGTGCTCATTAGAAACTCCAAAACCACTTACAAAATTCAAGAAAATTTCAAATATTCATGTATCAAGGTTTGAAATCCAGRGCTGCAGTCAAATCTCAGCAGAGACTTAGAGCTTCTGACAAGGAATGTCGTCGCGAAGGCAAACGTGAATACTCACAGCATTTAAGCACTGGCTTCTAAAGCTCTCTTAAGCAGACATCCCATAGATTTCTTAGTTACAAGATACTCATACCCTCCAAGTCCAATGGCAATTACTTTCAAGCACTACTATCGAAATACAAGCTCATACAACGCCAACAAGCCACGTTATTGACTAAACTTTCAAAATATGGCAGCTTAAATCCTCAAATGAGAAATGATTGATTCCGAATCCTTCTGAAATACGACAAAACAAAGAGAGAAAATGCAAAGCATCAACACGTACCGCAACTCATTTCGTGAAAAGATATCTGCAAGGAACACGACATAAGTAAAATGTAAGAGGACAATCTGAGCCCTTCATTAACTATCAACATTGAAGCATAATTGATATAATAGATCTGTGACCTGCTATTACTTGCACACGGGTTAAAACTCGGCACTACTACTTTATTCAGTGCTACTTACTGGAAACGGAGTATAATTGTTCTCACTACCTTTCACTTCTTACAGTAAATTTTTTTCGATTCTGTTTTTGAATACTCTGTTCTTAAGCTGTAAGAACACATGCAAAGATAAGGAAAACGTTTCCAACGTTCAGATTGTCGCTAAATTAGGGAGAGTRAGGCTTTAATCTCATGAATATGCAATACTTCGGCCGCAAATTAMAGAATGCTTTCAAAACCTAACCCTATTTCACTCGACGGTAGCAAATCACAAGAGCTCCAGAAGGAGAAAGTCACCTGATGACGATCCAACAACATAGCGCCGTAGATGCTGCGACACTCTAAAAGCTCTCCTCTGCAAAATTAAAACCGCTTCCTCATCAATCAATCAAACATCCACCACCTCTTAAGGAAATCTTAATATGTACACTCAAATCTGTAAGGAAAAACATCAACTGATGAAGTCTTCCATTAAATATACTAAAAATATTTCAAACGGATCCAGAAACGGATCCGAAATTGCGCGTACTCTATGGCAAAGAACCAGATCATGACCTGAAGAAGCGTGCAGCGGGAAGCTCGCAAGACGTGAGGACGGAGCAAGCGCACCAGAGCGCGCTCCATGAGTAGATCAAGTGCCTGAGAGAGCAACGCGAAGGGAAACCTCGAGGGAATGATGTTTACCGCGACTCCGATGTCATGTTAGTGAATGGAATCAATTTCGGAATCAAGATCGAATGGCAAATTATGAAGAAAATATCCAGAGGATTACAATGGAAGTGTCGAGGAAAAAGAGCGACATGCGAAAGCATGAGAGGGCTTCGTCGTAGTGCTACTTGGGCCTTGAATGCAGCAGCAGCTGCTGATCATGGCGGCTCAAAAGCCTCGTCCCTGCTCCTCTTCAAGACTGTTTCCCTTTGCCTCTGTTTCTGTCGTTCTCTCTTTGACAGTGTGAATGCAACCAAACCGAGAACCAAACTCAACCAGAAATCTATTTTTCCTCGTCCATCCATCAAGTGTATGCTTTCATCCTTGGAATCACGTAAACTTAGTAAAGCTTCATCCAAAATTYGGCAATCCTTGAAGTTTTGCAATGTAACTTTTTTGATGATCTCAATCGTCCATTATTTTTTCTTTATTTCCTAGTACGAAGGCAGCCAGCTTGGAAATGATTTAAGATTTTAGCAAAAATTTGTGAATAAATATACATTGCATTCCAAAAAAATTGTCATTCTAATAAAGTAAGATATTTATATCCAAAGTGCCCCATCTCTTATTCGAAAGTCTACTATTGGGACCCCTATAATTGGAATCCCTATTCTAGGTATTCTATAGTAGCAAAAATTGTATAAGGAATTGAAGTAGAATTGAAAAGGGTGGAATAGTGGGTGGAATTTTCCCATTTTATAGCTTCCAAAAGACAACCCCATGCAATTTAGACATATGGGTAAAGATTCCTTCATTATTCTACCATTTGAAGTGTTGTTTTTTATTTACCATTGCAACTATTTAGGGAGTCCAAAGAACCACTATAGATTGCAAAAGGACAAGAATAGTCACCCCTAGGGACATCAATGAAAAGCTATATGTTTTTGTTTTGACCACCTCTAATGTGTTGTTTAAAAAAATGAGTTAACTAAATACATGTTAAAAATTTCTTAAATTTATCATTATATTGCAACAAAAAAATTGCAAAACTAATCAATCTAAATATGCGCATTGAGAGAAGTTCATACATACGTTAATTGTTTGAATCTTAATTGCAACATAAATTGTCTAAACAAGCACTAAGCTTGGTTCCCTTCAGATTCTCTATATTATTATCAAATCTTGTTGGAAGTCAAAAAGGCGATTCTAAGGTAGGCGAACCCAATACCAATCATTGACCTAATACCACTCAAATGTAGGGTTGTCATTGATTCTAGAGTGTGAATCTATGATAATGATACATGCCTTAACTTTACTTATTGTGAAATTAAGACATGTACTTATGGCATAGATTTTCATTCTAGAATCAACAAGAGTCCTACATTTGGGTGGTATTAGGTCAATGGTTGGTATTGGATTCGCCTACCTTATACTATCACATTGCACATATGTTAATCAAACCTTGTCTCTTAAAATATTAATTTATTTTCAAATGCATGAAAGCAATCAATATATAGACTTAACTCCTTAAAAACAATAAACTCTTGAGGAGCACTTTGAAAGCTCAAGTACCTAGGTTCTTACAAAGACATTTTTGAACAAATGAAAGTGAAATTTTTGTCAAAGATGCAAGCTTGTATAAGCTTTTTAGAAATCAATTTTTTTTCAAACTAGGTACCAAGATCAAAATTATGGGGCTTTGAAATTTACAAGTGATTCGGCAACATTCTAATAGAAACAACAAATACTTAGGCAAGCAATTATGCAAGCTGTTAATATATTTCTATCAACTTTGAATGCATATATCTTACAATCCATGAAGCCAAGTAGGCTAAAAAGACTTTCTACATGTTCTCATTTAGGTGAATATTGTTAAGAAAAAATTTTAATCATGTTTTTCTAGTTTTCATTCAATGATCTAAAAACGGCAATTTTAGAGTCATCATAGAACCGATAGCTCAAATTGTAGGGTCTTCCTAATGAGGTCACTAATCACTCCATGGGGGTCAAATTAGACATTGATTGTGGTCTGAAAAATTGTCATGGAATCATTAGGTGTCCACTATGGGTCATCTGACTACAATGGGATGTTCTACTTTATCCATATGGTCAAAATTTTAAAATTGTTTTGAGGTTCTCTTCAAATGAATTTTGAAGATATAACTTCAAATATTCACCAAAAATACAATTTCTATCTTTAACATTTGAATTTCTTTTTATTGGTTAAAATTGTGGTTTCTATTGAATTGTGAAAAAATGCATAAGGTCTAGTAATGTGAACATCAATACTTTCCCAAAATAATAAGTTTTTCAACACTAGGAAATTCTAAAGACTTTGTGCTATTTTTTAAATAACTTTTGTTTGAACATAGCGATCTTATTTTTGAATATAAACATTGAAAGAGAAGCCAATCTTTTTTTTAACAAGAAAAAAAAATATTGAAAAAAAGTTTTTTTTCTGCCCAAAGTCGGGAGCAACCAAAAAATGGTTGCTTGAGCGCTTAGGGGTTAAATGAAGTCATTTACCAGAAATGGAATTTATCTTTTTTGAAATCCAAATTTGGTATGTTTGATTGGAATTGCAAAAGAATTGAATGTTCATTACGCAAAACAAAAAATTTCAATTATATTCTATATTGTACAATATTCTTTTGACTTACAGAATAGGGGAGGGGGGCGATTGAGAGTTGTCAGGTATTGTACAATATGGTAAAAGAAAATTTATATTATATGTCACGAGCAACATAGAAAAATATAATTGCAATAAAAAATTATCTATTTCTTCAAAGTTTGGTCATATGACGATTCATTGAACTTTTCATTGATCATATTTTTGTTATTTAACAGCGTGTTTCTTAGTATGAAAGATATGCATATGGATGCTTCCTACGTATCCATGCAGTCAAATTAAAAAATTCATCACCAATTGTTTTCAATAAAATATCATGTAAACCTACAAAAATTGCCTTGGAAAATTCACCAAAAACGGTGTTTTGGTTTTCCAAAATTAAAATTTGGATTTGTTTGATTGGCTGAATTGCCTAAAAATTCAATCATAATTATGCTTACCAAAAAAATACTAATTATAATCTACATTATACATAAAAAAATTGAATGGCTCCAAAAGATACAATACAACCTCTCTTATCCAATAAACTTGAATGAGCCAAACAAAGGTTGCAACTAAATTTGACCTTTTTTTAACCAAAATTACACACCACATGCTTCCCCATCACGACACAAGAGGAGGAACACTAATTAGGTACATAATTGGTTTTGGAGATGTACATAGTCTAAAGATGGCGGTTTAAGGTCAGAGCATCCCCACCCACTTGGCAAATTGTGGGTGGGATTTGGCTTGCAAAATGGGAGAGCATCCATTTTGCAAGCCGGACACCCCACCCATGGCTTGTTAAAAAGCCAAGGAGGACAATAGCAAGGGCAACAACGAACTATAGTGGCGACTTTTCATAGGAGGCAATACCCACTCATGTTGACTTTTCATGCACTTTATTTTGTCTTATACGGTTTGCAAGCCGGTTTGCAAGCCGCTAGAGGTTTTGGTGCCGGCCTCTTAAAAAGTTCATCCGTTTTGCAAGATGGATGGGGCACTTTTGCAAGCCACCTTGGACAAGTCATCCATTTTGCAAGTCGGGTGGGGAAATGGGGATGCTTTTAGGTGCCCTTTTGGAGGTGCCTACCTTAACCCTTGAAGGAATGAAGACCGGACTGGTGCCAGTGGACATCATGTATTTTTGATACCGTGTGACACCATCTATTTTGAAAAGCCAAATATACTCATTGGAAGTCAAAGTCCTAGAAAAGATCTTCCCTTTCTACTTTTAATGCTGAGGATGAAAATTTGGAGTTCTGTCCAACACGGTTTGATTCTCTGTCATCCAGAGGACACAAAAAGTACGCCGCGGCATTCAAGGGTTAAAGCTTTGCTCATGCTCGTCGGCCTCAATACATTGTATTTGAGTTTGCTCAATTGCTTGCATCTTCCTCAGTCCTCATGATGTTTGTGCTCCACTGTTAACTTGCTCCTGTCGATCGACATGGCTTGAGTGAAGCCAGTTGTGGTGCTTTGTCAGTTCCAGAGCCTGAGATGAATCTAGGAAACATGTTCGATCAATTTCTCGTTTGTTGGATGCGGTCTGTGGACCGAAGGGAATTGGCGACAACGTGAGTGAAGTGGAAAGCGCCAGGAGCCGATCGAGTACGTGAAGCGAGCTCGGGTATTTTTGGAGTGGACTGGACAGCTAGTGCTAGACAGATAGAAGAGCGATCGCCAGGAGCTCGAGGATGTCTCCCTCTCAGCTCAGCTGGTTCCAACAATGCTTGTTCTTTTTTCTTGGCGTCGCAGCAGCTTACGGTTTGAATTGGTGTCAAAATTGTCGGACTAACCGCTGGACGACAAGGTAAGGATTGATGCTACTCACTTCCACTCCCACATTCATAATTAGGGCATGGGTACCCCACTAAACCAATTTCACCGTGGTCATCAAAGTGCCTTGGAAGGGCCAAATACAGTGGATAGAAAGTAGGCTGGAGTGTTTGTTAGGGTTTAGTTGTGGGTCATGTTTAATTATTGTCAATTGTGCCAGGATTTTCAAATCACCCATTTTCTTGACATCTTCATTTAGACATTGTGAAGTGCTACGAGCAAGAACTTTATTGAAAACCACCCCCGAAATAAAAGGTTAAGAGCTATTACGGGCTATTTTAAACAAGTTCTCATGCGTTTCGTAGATTTATCTGACGTTGTGAGGGTTTGCAATGCAGCGATGTTGGATTGGACGGCATCCATGTAGATAATGGGAACACCCCAACTCCATTCGCCGATGCACAATCCTCGGGAGCTGACGAGGAAGCAAGGTCACCTTCGAATCTTTCGGATCCTGTTGGCGAAGCCATGGCCTCCACCGGGTCTCTCAGTTCCGCTGATCGCAACAGACTCCGATCCGAGAGCCTTAGGCATCCACGAAGGTTCTTGGAGCCTTCGGCTGAGTCTCGGCAGACGAGGCCACTCGTGGAATCCGGGGCGCAGACGGAGCCTCCAACCTTCGCCAGGAGAGAGACAGCCGACACCACTATTGTTGCCGACAGGACCCCAATGTCTTCACCGACAGCGGGGCTACTTCGACCTTCGGGAGGCGAGGTTGAAGCTCTTTCACGGGAAATCCTTTTGGAGGATCAAGCCCGCCCACTTGATGGCCTCCGCCGCCGCCCAGAGAGAACTGAAGACCCTTCCAGTCGTCGCAAGCGCAAAGTCCAATTGGAAGATGAATCGGACGTCCCTGGAGTGGACTGCAGGGCCATAAGGGACACGGCTGCATCAGCCACACGTTACATGTACGAGCCGAGATTTAAACCAGAGTCGGGTGCCCCCCTTAATTTCAATTGCCTTAAACTCGGTGAGTACCATACCCGCCGTGAGGCCGAGATTGTGCTTCTCATTGCAACGGTTCTCTACGGGAAAGAGGAGGGTCGTCCTGTGCAGTTTGAGGACGGGCCTTGCCTTCCCTTTCCAGCAGTGACCGAGCAAGAAGAGTGTCCTCCCTCTGGCGAGGAGAAGGCTCTTTGGGTGACACGTAAAACCATGGAATTGTATGCAGAAGTGTTGGAGGAGAAGGCCAGACGATTGCAACCGCGGCGTTTCACCAGATCTATCAGAAGCTGACCTCTCTGACTTCGTTCCTTCTAAAAGCAATTTGAACCAGTAGCAACAAGAGGAAGTAGCGATGTAACTTATCACCAATTCTTTAGCGCTGGTTTGGTAGCAATTGCGTACTTCGCCTTAACTTAATAGATCATGAGTTCATCTTAAGTTTGCAGCAGTGTTGCAAACTTGTTGCATTAGGCCTGGGCATGGAACCAATGCTTAATTATGCCTCAGATCCATTGTAATATTGTGTATAGATTTCTCGCAGTCATTGCGAAACCATTGTAAAAACTACTGCAATCTCGCATCCTGGACAGTGAATTTTGAAATGTGCTAAACTGGGCCGGTTGGTCAATTTTGTTTCATGAATGATCATTACTCTTTTTTTGAAGTTTGCAACCGGATATACCGTATGCTGTGTTCATCATGATATCAACCATTTTTTTTTCGAAGTGAACTGGGTGATTCACAACTAAAATGTTTCTCCCCGTCCATTCGGCCCTTCGTTGTTCTGAAGAAAGGTCGGTTATCTGAGATTCGAGGTTGCTGGACTCAAACAGATTTAAAAACGCTGAAAAAATTCGAATGAGAGGTTAAATATGGGTTGTTGTTGAACTGGGCTGTTCATTTACTCATAATTCCATGATGCTTCCGTTCTCAGACCATTCTCAGTTATGGTGGAAGATACAACAATTTAACCCTTGAACAACGCAGGGGTGACCCTGGAAATCATCAATTTATAAAACCGTGGGAGTCATTGGCCTAAGAAAATCCGAAAACAATTTTTGGAAGTCAAAGCTCTGTAGAAAATCTTCCCTTTCCACCACAAATTCCGAGGATGGATAGTTGCATTTATGTCCTACCCAAAAAGATGCTCTCTCATTCATTGACCAGGAAATGGCCTCGGCGTGGTTTAGGGGTTAATAGTGGAGGGTGCATTAATTTACATATTTTCTTTATGAGCCTTCTTGTTTTTATGAGCCAATCACGGCTAAAAATTGGACACAGCTGGTCCCCGGTGACTTACCAGTTCTCTGGCTGAAACTGCCTGTTTTCATGAACGAGTGAGTCCTTTGCATTCGAAGTCACTGTGTTTCTTTTTGCAAAAAGTTACGAAGCTGATTTCCCTTTCGAAAGCAAGCTTTCTTCTTGTCTGCTGTAGCTCTTGTGCTTTCCACCGTGCTTTAACGTGAGGGTTCGTCACATACTGCTGCTGTACTATGCGGGGACTTAATCACTACAGTACACTAATGATGGTAAATAGAGTTACCTACACTAATTGATTTAAAACAGCCATAAGTTTTTACTCTTTATGAATATTTTTACCATCTATAGGTACAAATTTTTCCCAACTATAGTACTATTAGGATCCATGCTCTTCGTAAAAATATTCTTGAAGAGTAAAAACTTATAGCATTTCTAAAATAGTTAGTATGGGTAACACTATTTACCATCATTAGTGTATAATTGAGGGCTCTTGTTTGTTGGTAGTTGCTCGGGGATTCGATCTAGATTCTTTTTAAAGAATGCATTTTGTAAACTCTATACGAATAATCTATGAATTTTCAATGTGCTGAATAGAGGTTTTCTTACATTTGAACCTAAGCACTCGTGTAGAGAGGCTGTCAAAYGTCTCATAGTGGCCTATTTCGGCAATACAGAACTGTAAGTTATCCATTGATGCGTGGCACCACTCGTTTCACGTCAAGAATGAGAAAGACTTCATGATTTTCTCGCTATACTTTCGAACCCAATATCAACCGTTGACCTAATACCACCCAAATGTAGGACTCTTGTTGATTTTAGAATGATAATCTATGACATAAGTACATGCCTTAATTAACTTCATGATAAGTGAAGTTAAGGCATGTATCACTGTCATAGATTCTCACTCTAGAATCAATGACAACCCTACATTTGGGTGGTATTAGGTCAATGGTTGGTATTGGGTTCGCCTACCTTAGCAGCTTAGCTGCCTTTGTGTTCCATTGAGCAACTAATTACGTCCAAAGTGCTGAAGTGCCAAAAAGTGTATAGGCTTCCATATTTGCACAATGCTTTATGGAAGGTGATAAGTTCTATTAACATAAAGAGGAAATTGTACTCTATATCACATTTTTTAAATAGAGATGATTTTCTATTAAGAATTATAATTGCAAGAAACACTTGTCCTATTTTTCGTCACACCGTCATGAAAAAAGTTGTTTTCATATGTAATGTTTTGCAAAAATGCTTGAAAGAACAAGAAATTTGGATGCAAGATTTCTAATGGTATGGAAAACAAACTTTAAATTTTTCAATTTTAGTAAAATTACTTAAATGACTAGAAGTGAATTTTGAAAATATGTCACACTTGGAGTTTTGGTGGTTTCTAGTACTATTGAGTACCTTTTTTGAAAATTTAGGTCATGAAACTTTGTGGGGTGCTTTATAATATAGAAATACAACTTTTGAGGAGAGGGATTTTTAATTGACTATTGCAAGTGAGTTCTAAATTGACCTAAAGTGAGCACCAAGTGCAATGAATTTTTGAATAATGAAAAATGATTTTGGTGGATTAGACTTCTAACCTTGTCATGATTTGGATTAATAGTCTTCTAATCTTACAATCTCCTAGTGTTGTTTCTAAAGTTTTGAGTGAAGGATGTCGCGAGGGATGTCATCAACTAATTTACAAACCAATCTCTACACCAAACTCCCAATGTAACTAACTAGAGCTTAACACTTGCTTGAAACCATAGATATTTAGGTGTTTGGATAAACTTGTATTTTCAACATGAATTGGGAAAGCATTGAAATTTTTGGAAACTAGAAGTGTATGCGTAGTATCCAATTGTAGAAAATAAAAGTGCACTTGGACACATGGTGGTATTACTATATGTTAAATGTGGTACACATCCAACAGGTGCGTTTGAGATTATATTTTGTATATTGTATTGCATGTAATTGGCTAGTTTGCATGTGTATTAATCAATGTACTCTTTCCCATGACACATTGCAAGGAAATAGACAAAATTTTGTTAAATCTCTTTTGAATTTCAAAGTCAAAGTTGTGGTATTATTGACTATTATGTAAATACAAATAGTTATTATGCTATTCATCAATTAGTATATTTTGTCACATTCCAACCCCTTAAACTTGATTAAAACTTTAATCATAAAAATTGTCTTGTTTGAATTTGATTGTAACTAATGAAATGGAGTTTATCAAGTCTAGTTTCTTCTTTCATTTTAAGGTTCAAAAAGTTCCTTATCATTGTGATTGCATTATTTTGAACTTTGGAAGTATAACTATSGTGTAACAATTTTCTCATCATCAAAAAAAAGGATAATTTGGTTTAGACCATGATGTTTTGCACTATTCAATACACCTACATGGAAAACTTTCATTATGAAAAATTGGATTTTGTATTTGATACGAGGTTTCACAAACTTTCTTTTGAAAGGTAAAAGGTCATTTCAATTCTTATGGAAAAAAAATATTGCTTTTAGAAGACATTTGATTTCAACTAAGAAAAATAAATACAAAAAGCCCATTTATGAATATTCAAAATAATCATTATTTATAGAGTAAAGGATTTTAAGATCTAAGTGTGTGGTATGAAGCCTTGCAATTCAATGTTAAAGTAAGTTCACCTTCAGAAGCCCAAATTAACTTGCAAATTAGCATATGAGAATGGATCCTATTATCAAATTGCCTTTATGCCAATTGAATCATCAAATTGCCTTTATGTCAATTGAATCATCTTGACACTTGAGTGAAGGATTATAGATTCTCTTAACATGCACAGCTTAAACAATATACAAATGATCCATAAATTTTCATTGTATTGATTTAACCCATAAAAGACCGCACAAAGATTTTAGGTTGGAAAAAACACGATTTGAAGAATATTGTGAGATTGGTGATGAATTTGAAGTGATGCCATGAAGAGTTGTTTCATGGATGTGAAATATGCATCTCACGGGAGAAATACAACATGATTTGGATAAATAGCTTGAGAGCTAGAAAATTTTATACAACAACAAAACTATATAAAAAAAGCATTATGATAAAAAAAACCATGCCTAGGTTGCAAGATTCCGCCACTTCAAAATTGCATATGAAGACTTCGTAATGTATGGATGATTTCAACTTATGTGCTTGTTTGGAAAGAGTGCTAGATGACAACTTCCTACAAGCAAAAAAAATTAAGATATTTAATGAAGTACAATTTGACTTATAAAAGATTCAAAAACTATATCATTTAATAAATGCATGTAGGCTTCATATAGTTTGGTTGTGACCTAGTAACTTTACCAATTGCAAGATCATGATGCTTGTTGATTTCAAAAAGAAGTATTTTCAACTCTTCCAAAGTGATTAAATTATTTTCAACTTTCAAACTTTCTACACAAAAATGGCTAGATCCTACAAGTTGCAATCCACCATAATATCTTGGAGAAATAAATTGGGTATACATCATATTTATACTTGGAAAAATAGTAAGTAGAAAGAAATAGAGTATGTCTGATTTAAAATACTTAATTGCTCAAAAATTAGTTGCGGAATTGATTGTCATGTGCCAATGGTTGTAATGTTTATTTTAAGGTAGAAATTCCATGACTGACCGTAGACTAGAACTCCTCATAAATTCCATCTCATTAATTCCCAAATGAATCAAAGCTTTTCACATAGATCACTATAAGAAACCCGCGTTTTAGTTGATGTGGATAAATTTTATCAGACGGATTTTTGTGGACACTGAAGGTGACGTATCGTGTTTTTATGTCATCAAAAACATTTAATGTAATATCAATGGTGACATATAAACACGATACATCACCTTCAATGTCCACAAAAATCCGTCTAATAAAATTTGTTCACGTCAACTAAAACGCAGGTTTCTTACAGTGGATACTACATACTATACAATAACTTTATAACCATATAGTCAAAAGTTATGAAAATTGTTAAGCCATAAAGCTACTTCTCAATTACATGTTGTGTGAAAATTACAAGGAAAAAAATAAAGATTATGTTTGTAGTGAGGTGCCCAAAATTGCTATGTTGCCAAAAACAAGTAATTTGGTCCTTTGAAAGTTCATTAGATGTTTTTTGGACCGTCTAGAAGACTGCGAGTTCCCGGGCTGTGGGAACACATTGGGAACTCTTGGAACTCTGCCACGTAGGCAGTCTGACGTGGCACAGAGACTGCCACGTCAGATAATACTAATTAATTAATTAATTTATTTATTTATTATTAATTATTAATTATTTAAAAAATAATTTTTTGAAAAAATTAAATTAAATTAAATTAGTTTTTAGTTTCTTTATACTTTCTAAGATTTTTAAAAGGAAAAAAAAAAAAAAAAAAAAAAAAAAAAATTGAAATTCAAAATTTCAGACCAGCAGTTGCTGGTTCCCTGTGCAGGGAACAGCCCTGAAACAGGCTCTTGCGGGGCTGAAAAAACATCTAATGTAAGACCTTAGAGTCCCTAATGAAAAAAGTAATGTACGTCAATTTATACTTTTAGTCAATTGAAAGGGAATTGTACCTAAAGAAGAATCTAGAATGACATTATAGGATTTGACTTTATATTTTCAAGTTTTCTATTTTCATTGTATTTCTATATAAATAACTTAAGAACCTTTAACAAAAATCATAATGCATGTAGTACCAAGCTAGTCATATTGTTAAAGCCTAAAAAAAATTGATTTTTAACAAAATTATTATATGGATGATTATATGTCATCTATTTCCTATGCTCCCTACATGAAAAGCTCTTAAAAACATTCCACTACAACAGAAAGGGGTGTTTTACGTATAGTCCTAGAGATAAGATTATAAGTAATGACCTATAAGGAGTCTTTTAAATAAGAATTTACTAAAAACACATGTCATTTAGTAAAATTTTACTTAAATGACATGTGTTTTTAGTAAATTCTTATTTAAAAGACTCCTTCCAAGTCATTATTCAAAATCTTATCTTTAGGACTATATTTAAAATACCCCTTTCTCTTGTAGTGTTCATTAGCGCATGGTGGGATACTAGGACTCTTAATTCCTAAAGCACCAAACTATTTTTTTGGCAACATAACGATTTTGGGCAGCTCTCTACAAACAAAAAAATTTCTTGAAATTTTCACACAACATGTGCCCAAGGAGTAGCTTTAAGGCTCAACAATTTTTATAACTTTTGACTACATAGTTAAAAAATTATTGCATGATATGTGGTTTTCTTTGCTCAGCAGGCAATTTCGACAGCTCAAAAAAATTCTTAAAAAATCACATTTGTATGGATTAGAATTTAGAAATTGTTTTTTTAGATTTATATCTGTGTGAAAAGCTCTGAATTATTCCATTTTGATTAGTGAGATGGAATTTATGAGGAGTTCTAGTTTGCGGTTAGTTATGAGATCTCTACTCTAAAATAAACATTGAAGTCCTTTATTTAACTCAATATTCAATATCTATGAAAATAAAAATAAAAACATAGGTTATTACAACATTACAAGCATTGGGTTTTGGCATTTTTCAATTCCATAACTAAATTATCAACAATTTAGTATTTTGAATCATTCTCTACTTCTTTCTACTTATTATTTTTTTCATATTTGTTGTACAATTCCAAATGATTTGAAATTTTTTAATCATATAACCAACTTGCCTTGAAGGATGAATTCAAAGATCAACCACCATTTTGGACATTTTTTCATAATGATTTGACCTCGTGAAGTGCAACTGCCCGGTTTTTCGCAGGGCCAAAAAAAGGACTTTTGCCACTTCCAATGCTAATATCTTGCAATCTACACTGTGGAAATTTCTGAAATTTTTCCCACATCTTCTCAAATAAGTTTAATACAAGATTCTACAGTTACATGTGACCAAAAATGTCTTAATTTTCTAAAACTTGGTACTTGCATTAGAAATGGCAGTTTTACAGCATTTTTGGTCAAAATGTAGTCAAAAATCTCTAGGGGTAAAGATAATGACATACCATAAGTAACATGAGGTTCTTGTATCTAGATTGTGCTCATTTCATGCTCATTTTAGGCAAGAATTTGTAAGGCTTAGATTAACAATAGGGTTGTAAAGACATTTCAAAAAAGAACCCTTGTCATTGTCATGTGACAATCATAGGGCAACCACTATAATATCACACTAATCTAGTGTGCCTCGTGCCGTTGCCACAGTAAAAATAAAAGTAAAAGTAGTTTTCTAAATAATTTTTAAAAGTTGCAACTTTGAAAAATTTCAGTTTTAGGAAACTTTCATAACAATTGAATTTTTAAAAAAAAGCTAGGTATTCTCACAAGAGATTATGGGGATTGATTAGCCCTAAGATGGCAATATAAGGTAGGTTGCTCTTAAAGCGACCATTTAATCCCTAAGCGCTCAAGTGACCATTTTTTGGTCGCTGCCTAATTTTGGGCATAAAAAAACCTTTTTTTGAATTTTCTTTTTCCCTTGAAAATATTGGGTTGTCTTTCAGTGTTTATATTCAAAACTAAGATCGCTACAATCAAACAAAAATCATATGAAAAATAGCACAATGTATTTAGAATTTTCTAGTATTGAAAAACTTACTGTTAGACAAAAGAATAGATGTTTTTATGACCATATCTTATGCATTTTTGTACAATTCAATAGAAACCACAATTTTGACCAATTGAAAAAAAATTCAAGTGTTAAGGATAGAATTTGTATTTTTGGTGAATTTTTGAAATTATATCTTTTAAATTCATTTGAAGAGAATCTGAAAATAGTTTTATAATTTTGACCATACGGATATCTTTTACTTTTTGTGCTTCACATAAAATTCTTTGATGCAAACTTCAAAAAAGTTATAGAATTTATATTTTATAACACATTTGTGTTTTGTTCAAATCCCTTGGGCTTTTAGGGGTTAAGAGCTGATTGCGTTTTATGGGAAACTAAACTCTTTGAAACAATCATTTCAATAAATTTTTGTAGGAAGAGAAAAAGAATTCATTTGTCATCGAACCCAAGTCGTTTCATACTTTTCAGACCTTCAAGGAATTAGTTACAACTTTTTGAAGTTGTAATGTAGTGGTTACTAAAAGCGACCACCTCCTGAAATGTACATTGTTGGTACATTGAAGAAAGCAAAATGTACCTCTGTATCATGGGCACTTTCAGAGCAAACTCCCTTATGAGCGGCCCTGCGGGGGAATCACGTTTCTTTTGCATGTTGGAGTGCCCCGGGATGGAATTGGCCCCCACGGGAAGAGTGTACCAAATTCTGATTTGATTTGAGGCTGGTCAATTTATAACCTCCTAAATGCTCAGACGCGTTTTTTTTTGGCAACATAGCAATTTTGGGCAGCTCGTACAAATGGAGTTTCATTTTCTTCTTTGAAATATTCACACAACATGTGCCCATGGTTAAAAAATTATTGCATGATATGTGGTTTTCTTTACTTGTCAAGCAATTCGGGCAGCTAAAAATAGTCCTTGTAAATCACCTTTTCTAAAGAATAGAAATTAGAATTTTTTTTTTAGATTTATATCTTGTGGAAAGCTTTGAATCATTCCATTTTGATTAATGAGATGAAAGTTATAAGGGGTTTTAGTTTGCAAGCAATTATGGATTCTCTACTCTAAAATAAACTTTGAAGTCCTATATTGAACTCAATTTTCAATATTTTTGAAAATAAAATAAAACAATGGGTGTAGATTGTTTATTACAACATTTCAACCATTCGGATTGGCATTTCTCAATTCCTTGATTCAATCCTTAACAATTTAGTGTCTTGAATCATTTTCTACTTTTTTCTACTTACTATTTTTTTCCTATATGTTTTACAATTTCAAATGATCTAAGAAATTTTGAGCATATAGGCAACTTGCCTTGAAGAATGAGTTTGAAGAGTTACTACCATTTTGGATTTATTTTTTCATACAAATGTGACCTTTTGAAGTGCAGCTACCCGTTTATTTGCAGAGCCAAAAAAATGATCTTAGTGAAGTTGAATGCTTATATCTTGCAATTAACACAATGAAAAATTCTAAAAAAAATTCCACATTTTTTCAAACTAGCTTATTACAAGATCCTATGTTCACATGTGTCCAAAAATGTCTTTTTCTAAAATTTGGTACTTGTATTATAGATGGAAATTTTAGAGCATTTTTGGTGAAAATATAGTCAAAAACATTTAGAGGTTAAGTTAACAAAGGCATGTACTAAAAAGTGTCATCGTGCACCATATGCCATTGGCTTAACCAAATTAAAATTAAAAGTAATAATTTTTTAGTTTTTTGACTCATAAATTTTTTTTAAATCAATAACCCCTAAAGGCGAGGTGTTTGAGTATATCTCTTGTTTTCTAGCCCCTAAAGTTCCATGACTATGTTTTCACCAAAACTGCTCCTAAACTGCCTTTTTTAGTACAAGTATCAAATTTTTGAAACAAAACTTTTTTTGACACATGTAACCATAGGATCTTGTAGTATGCTGACTTGAGAACATGTGGTAAAAATCTCAAAAATTTCCACCACGTGGATTGGAAGATATAAGCATTCAAATTCACTAAGATCGTTTTTTTGGCCCTACAAAAAAATAGGCCTGCAACACTTCAAAAGCTCACTTTTCTATGAAAAAATGTCTGAAATGGTGGTGCTTCTTTGGATTCTTTTTTCTTGACAAGTTGGCCACATGCTTCAAAAATTTCAGATCATTTCAAATTGTACAACATATAAGGAAAAAAAGTAAGTAGATACTAGTAGAGAATGATTCAAAATACTAAATTGTTAAGAATTTCATTAAGGAATTGAAAAATGACAATCCCAATGGTTGGAATGTTGTAGTAAACAATCTACATCCTAAATTTTTTTCCTTTCCAAAAATATTGAAAATTGAGTAAGATGAAGGACTTCAAAGTTTATTTTAGAGTAGAAAATCTATAATTGCCCACAAACAAAAAATCCTCGTAACTTTTGACTCATTGATCAAAATGGAATGATTTAAAGCCTTCCATGTATATAAAACTCTAGAAAATCCATCAATACCAAAAAAAATTTTGAAAAAATTGATTTTTTCTAATCTGCCCAAACTGCCCATTTACAAAAAAAGGTAACATATTAGGCCATAACTTTTGACCCGTATAATCAAATGTCATGAAATTTAGTGCATATGAAAGATATTCCTTGCCCCAACCTTTTGTTAAAATTTTGGCCAAAAATATGCAAACCTCCAGCCACATGTACCTGTCCAAAATTGCTATGTAGCCAAAAAAACGCATGCTGGTCCTTTAGGGGCTAGACTAGCTCTTGTAATAAGCATAAATTTTCATTTGTGTGGAATAGTTTTGATGATCGCCACCATTGAAATCAAAGTAGACAAGTTGTGTATTTTTCCTATTAAAATAAAAGCAACAAACTTGCACAATTTTTCAAAAAATGCCACCATTGGAAAGATTGATGAAAGATGTTCAATTAGGCAAAACTTTGGAGATGAGAATGTTGAAATCGGAATGCTCAAAACTTCTCCAAAAACTCTGAATTTTTTTCCACGAGTTCATGTCATCATGATATTAATGTGTAGTTTTTTTTCAAATAATTTTGAAATGTAAAAAAGAAGATATGAGGATGTGAAGTAGCAGCCCACAATGTCTTTTCAATTCTCAAAATATCCACCAAAACACACTTGAGCATTTCTCGATCGGATAGCGCCAACGGATTCAGCATAAAAAAATCATTGAGGTTTTTTTTGTTGTTCTCGAGTTATTAGTGAGGTTAACATATCAAATTTGCTACAAATGTAGTTGCAAAAGCCACATGGTGGCTCTGTGGTCCTTTAGGGGATAACTTTTCATTGTAGGTCCAAATGCCATGAAACAAAGCCCATGCACCCCCTCTTCGCTAAAGACTTCCTAACGGTACCAAGCACGCAACGGGGGATGCACGGTTTAGGGGATCTCAACGTAATAAAAAAAATTAATTTTTATAAAATGCCTAATTTAAGGTATAGATGCCTTTCATATGAACTTGATTGGATTAGAAATTTCAATAAGTTTTAGAAGTTGCAACTTTAAAAAAAAATTCAATTTCATGAAATTTTTATGACTTGAATTTTTTTTTAATAATAAATTTACCTTATGAAAAAGGTGGGTAGTAAAGAATCTTCCCCCGATTTCTTATATTTTTTTGATGTGATAACATACAACCTTCAAGGGGCGCAATGAGGATTGACACGACACAACATCCATGCCAACTAGAATTTTTTTAACCGATAATGCACACTACATGTCAATTGCATATTGTATTCACTAAAGTTATACAAAGTAACTTTCAAATGAACAAAAAAGAGCTCGCCACAAACATGTTGTTGCGGGAACTTTGGACATTTTCAATTCTGCACAATCCAACCTTCAAATCTGCATTGACATGGTCTGAAATGACCTTAAACTACCCCGGGTAATGGCACAACTAGTAGGAACCACCAAGTGCATCCACAAGGTTTCCGGTTCAATTCCTCGTGTTGAGATTGCTCGCATGGTGGTTGTTTGCATGGAGGTTAGTCGTGTTCTTCCTCTTGTGTTTTAACGGGGAAAGCTTGTGGCGTGTAATTCCAACTCATATCCGGTTGCCATGGATGTGTCGTGTCAGTCCTCATTGCAACCCTTGAAGGTTGTATGTTATCAAAAAAAAAAAAAAAATCTGAACTAACAAACTTTTACAAGTAAAGTCTATACAATAAGGTACCAATCAAAATGACGTTTTTGAAATTATAGTGAACTAAATTTCAATGTTGTCAACTTTCACAGCCTCCCAACAGCTGGAAATTGTTATTTTACCATGAAATTTTTGTCACAACATCATCTTCATGTTAATAATACATGTATCAAATTCCAAGGCCAAAATATTTACACGAAAAACGATATTTAAAATCTACCTACATGTATAGTAGTGAAGAAAATTTGATCGTTGCCAACTTTGACACCCTTTCAAGAGCTAAAAACAATTTCTTTTGCCATGAAATTTTTTAATGAGATCATATATATGTTGATAATATATGTGAAAAATCTGAAGGTCAAAAGATGTGCACACAAAAAGATATATTTGAAATTTACCAACAAGTGTCATAGTAAGAGACCTCGTAAGAGACAATTTCACTATAGCCAACTTTGACACCCTCCCAAAGATAAAAAAATTGTTTTTTTACCATAAATGTTTCTATGCAATAATGCAATATCACCTCTATATCGATAACATATGTGCCAAATTTCAAGTTCAAAAGATTCTCCTCTTCAAAAGATGTTGGAAATCTACCTATATGTGTAGTTTTTAGAATGATTTTTCAACTCTTGGTATAGTGTCATTTTGTAGGTCAAAGTTTGATACTAATGTAAAATTGAATCATTCTCAAAACCACACATGTTGGTAGACTTTGAATATCTTTTTTTGGGTGAATAGTTAGAACTTGAAATTTGGCACACATTTCATTAACATAGAGATGCTCTCATGGTAAATAAACAATTTTTTAGCCCTTGGAAGGGACAAAGGGTGTCAAAGTTGGAAATAATGAAATTGTTTTTCACAACTATACATGTTGGTAGATATCCAATATCTTTTGTTGGGAGAATCTTTTGAACTTGAAATTTGGCACATATGTTACCAATATAGAGGTAATGATGTAAATAAATTTTAATGGTAAAGAAAACAATCTTTCTACCCTTGCAAGGGTGTCAAAGTTGGTAGTAGTAAAATTGTCTCTTACAATGACACCGTGAATGATACCTGTTGGTCAAATCAAATATCTTTTTGTATGCAAGTCTTTTGACCTTCAAATGTTTTACAAATATTATCAACATTTATTTGATCTCATGAAAATATTTCATGGTAAAATAAAAAAAAATTCATTCATTGGTAGGGTGTCAAAGTCGGCGACAATGTGGCAAAAATTTCATGGTAAAATACCAATTTTTCAACTCTCGGGAGGCTGTCAAAGTTGACAACAATGAAATTTCTTTTATTGCAATTTCAAAAATTCTATTTTGATAGGTACTCCATAATACAATACCCAAAAACTCTCAATTGCTTCCACCCTATATTACCATTCCAAAGAAAATTGCATAATGTATTATATGATTAATGTTTTTTATGGTGCATAATTATCATTCAATTCCTATGCAATTTCAATCAAGCATATCAAATTTGAATTTTAGAAAACCAAAACTCTATTTTGGGTGAATTGTTTCATTAAATTTTAATGATCTTTCATGATATTTCATTGAAAAACATTGATGATGAATTTTTTATATTCAATTGTGGTAGTATGTAGGAAACATCATGTAGATAACCAATTAGGATTTTTATATTGTTGATTTTTAGGTGTCTTCTATTCTTTTTGACTTGTTTATTCTGAATTTTGTGTCTTAATTTTGTGTTTTAATGGGATGGTTGGATTCTATTTGGTGTGTTTTTGGATGATGAATGAATGTTGAATGTGTATGTGCTGATTTGAGTGTGTGATTTTTTTAATTGGAACGGTCAGGCTTTTCAGTTAGCACTATAAGAAACCCGTGTTTTTTCTGATGTCCGCCCCTTAAGGTCCTGTGTCCCGAGACGCATCATCCGTTCGATCAGACATTCGAATGCTGCGTGGGTAGACACAACGAAAATGTGGATTTTCCAAGGATGCAATCAACAGCAAAGCTGAAATTTTGATCAGACGTATGAGTGCTATCTCAAACAGTTATGTCTTTGGAGACATCACTTCTGGCAAATTGATGTTTAGAAAAATGTCTTGAACAAACGTCTTTGCCACGTCAGCATCCTTGGTCAATTTCATCTGAAGGTAACTAACATAGATTTACAACGGGCAGTGGTTAAATGACTGCCCAGCATGGAAAAATAGGCGCCAGGCAGGTTTGGGCCCTGCAAATGTTGACGTGGCATCTGACGTGGAAATTATCTGAGGTGGACATCGGAAGCTGACGTGGCATGCCATGTCAACATTTTGGATCCACTGAAGTCACATTCACAAACGTCCAGACGTTCTACGAGACATTATTTTCCAGCAGACTATTGTCTAGTTTCTTGCGACTAGGATTTCATAGTGCATGCTGCCCATTGCGTTCTCTGCAACATCAAAGTGAACAATCTAATGTCTTTCAAGCTAGAGAACATGTTTACAGCGATGTCCACCTGAAAAGGACACGACCTCTATTTTGGAAAATATAACGTGCCACAACAAGAGCGAGCTTCCATGTGAGCTACACATACCGATAAGCGTCATAAAATATTTTATTCTTTGCGTGTCTTTTTTTGGATTTCATAGGCCCTAATCCCGATTACATGTAGCACAGTGGATTCAAATGTGCAATGGAACATGAAACACAGTTGTGTACAAAATGTACGTTGAAAATTGTCATGACATTATTCTTTTCTAGGTACAGAGAGATGTAATAAAATGCACTTTTTCCATGAACCAGGTGTTCATCTATTGAGCGCACCGAAGCATTCTATACAAGCATTCCAAAAAATTCTCGCCCATGGACAACGTTGTCGGGTACAGAGGAACGAGCTTATGGAACACACGGGGTGTTTGGTTGCAGGTTGTGAGTGTAGATGAAAGGCAAGTAACAAAACTCGAATCTTTATTCAATCTTCACTTGATCTTCACTTCAATCTTCCGTTAAGCTATCATGTGGTGGTTCTATAGGGTCAAAGGTTAAGGTAGGATAATAAGAAACCACACGCTTTGGACGTGTAAAACGGGACGGTCAGACCACGAGCTGAGCCGTCCAAGGGATTGATTCTTAAATTTCAAACTCACGGTGACCAGCAAACTTGCCTCACCGATGGGAACAACATAAAAGTCTCGACCATGTGGGCAATTAACCCCACTTCGTCGCATCCACAACACAAAATGAGGCTGGTGTTGGTGTAAACCAAACCGCCCGCAACAATAAAATGAATTTACAAAGCCACAARCCACACACACAAACACACAAGTCTTCAAAACTCCTTCAACTCCATCTCCAATTTCCAAGATGAACTTTGGATGAGTGTCACTGTTGATTTACGACTCCAAATGAACTAAATGATAGCTTTTCGGAAAGCTAATACAACCATCTACTTTTCCTCCAAATTTCAAACAATTCTAAAACTCTGTCCAACTTCTATGGCCAACCAAAGTTTCGGCCTTCAGAAGGGAAAGGCAGCAGACCTTCCTTCGCTTCCACACTCACAAATTTTTCATACAAACTCTGAATAGAACAAATGATAGCTTTAAAAAAAAGCTAACACAATTTCCTAAACTCCCTACAAATTTCATTGCAAAATAAAAACATGTCCGTCTTTTATGGTCAGTCGAAGACTCTGCCTCTTAATTTTAAAGGCAACAAACCTTACTCCACTCAAACTAGCACAACTTTTGCTTCACAACTCCAAATCAAGCAAGTAAGATCAATTTGAAAACTACACACCATGATACACAATACCTCTGAATTTCATTTCAAAATACTTCAAACTCACAACACAATGGCTCTCCAAACATTCAGTTCCCCCAAAATAACATTGGGAGAGAAGATGAATAGTGTCCATCTTTTCCTCCCCTTTTTCAACACCTTTTTCCCCACCTAAACAAGTGTATATCAGTCTTTAACTCCCTTCTAAAACCAACTCACACCTAATGCCCTTCATATTTGGCCCCACATCTATATCTTTATCTTTAACTTAGAAGGAAAATCACTTCAAAGTCCAAACTGTTTCCATTCTTTCCTTCTACAACTATAATCAAACAAAAAAATTTCATCAAAATACTTCAAATATGGATTGAAATACTAACATTAAACCAATGCCTATTAAAGGTAAAAAAAACTAGATTTCCAAAGCTAATTTTACTCCATTTGCAAGAATTGTAGAATGCACTTGATAGTCCCAGCGATATAATTAACACGACCCGCCTTCGTTAAAAGATTCATTGGCACTTCTAACCAACGATGGTGACCACTACTTCCTTCAATAGGTTTCATTATGTAGTAATACTGATCGACATTGAGACTTTCGAAACATTATTCAAATGTCACATCTCGGCTGCTGGGCTCAATACATCCAACCTGCAACAAAATCACTAGTGCCTAAGCGTCACGTTGAAGATTCCTATGCCATCGCCGCTTCACATGAGGTTGCTCTAGCGGTCGAGAACGCCCAGCTTCTTCTTGTGGACGCTCATGCGGCGGCACAAGATTTAGCGGCAGAACATGTTGATCCGGTAGTTGTGACAATGAAAATTCAAATTCAGGCTCCGATTCTGCTTCTTCCTCTTGGGACTCTGAAAAAACCCTCCAGTTTGACATTCTGACTGTAAAGTGGAAAACAAATATTACTAATGGACTTCAATGAAACTCTAAAGCAAAGCCATCCTTTTAAATAGATAGCATGTACCTCCATGAAACGTCATCTTGAAGTTATTCAACAAAGTAGCGTCACCATGAAGCTATTCAACAATACATATTATAATATGTTTTTATACTATGAACAAATTTACAACAAGACAACGTTCTCCACACACATGACGTCAACAACTTCCGGTTAACGTCCACAATCACTATTTCTGTTACTAAATGGATGTTAGAAGGTACAGATTCCTCATGAGAAACACTAACATGGACAGCGCAGTGCATCCATTAGACGTCTACAGATATGTCAAGTGTCTTCACTTCATTTTTGGGAATTTTTTGGACGTCACGTACTCACGTTGGACATAGTAGGACATCAAACTTAGCATCTCAATGCTGAAACTCGGCATCTAGATAAACACGAGGTTCTTCTAGGATCTACATTCAGATGATGAAAGTATGAAATATGAAGACAGTCTGCTTTCATTTAAATATGGTTTTGAAAAAATAAAATAAAAACTATGTATTAAATTTAGAAAGGACTAGGAAAAATTCTCCCAAAAAATAAAGTAATTTACTTTTCTATTTTTTAAATACAAAAAACAGGAAGAAAGATGATAATAATAATTTATCAAAAAAACAACTAAGGAACAATTTTACACCTTGATTTAGAAGATATAGACTATAATCATGTTCTACATAATTTAATTAATACATATGTCTTTGTATGAATGCCGTGAAAAACATAACCTGTCTATTGAAACATTTTTTATGACAGTATAACAAAAAAAAGCATGTTTCTACAACACTGCCTTGCAACTTCAATGTTTCTAAAGACAATACAAATAAATAATTCAATTTGCATTTATACGCTTGAATACATTCATTTCTATTACAATCCATTTTTATGTATGACATATATAACAAGGACGGATTAAATTTTGAGAGGATGTCAAATTATGTCAAAGAAAACGTCAAAAAAATTGTTCACTCCAATCACTCTTTGAAATTTGTCCATAACTTTTGATTCAAGGCTTCAAATCTCAAACGGATTTTTGTAGATGAAACTTAGATCTACTTACCAACTTTTCTTCGTTGTAATTTTTTTGAAAAAAGGTTACTCTACTAGTCTACTATGCTTAAATGGGGTCTGAAATTCAATGTGAAGCACACACTACAAGGGAACGAAGTCATTTTCTGTCAATTCGGACATTTTTTTGTCAATTTTTTATCGATTCGGACAATTTTCTGTCAGTTCGGACATTGTCTGTCAATTCGGACATGTCAATTTGGACTGTTTTCTTATAGTGACAATTCCTGCGTTTTACATGTTCCACACAGTTTGTCTCACCTCCTACCTTTCAACTTGTATAAAGGACTCATCCTCTCCTCTCCACATACTCAAAGGTAACTGGCTTTCAAAGCCAAACATGGTGTATTATACACGGTGTATTTTGTATGGTGTATTTTGTGCGGTGTATTTTGCATGGTGTATTTTGTGTGGTGTATTTTGTATGGCGTATTCTGTATGGTGTATATTGTATCAATTGTATGGTGTATATTGTATCAATTGTATGGTGTATTTTGCATGGTGTATTTTATGGTATATTATGCATGCTATATTTTGTACAATGTATTGTATATGGTACATTTTGTATTTTGTATTATATATGGTGTATAGTATATTGTATATAACATGTTATTTTCAAAATTGTATATGCGTCTGACATGTAGTTACACTTTTGAGATACCACACGAGACGTTGTGATGTTGTAAAAAACATCATGTCGTGATGCTTCATACAAACATCACACCAAACATTGTGATGTCATAAAAAACGTCCACAACAATGGGTGACACAAAATGCATAGACAGAGGACGTCCAACAAAACTTCAATGCAGACGTTAGCACGTCTACATTGATGTCTTTGAGAACATCCCTACATGTCTTAAATGACCAATGAGGTTGCCTCAAAATATTGCCACGTCAGCATCTCTAGATGCCACGTCAACCAATTTTTGAGTTGCCACATGGCATGACACGACATGTCATGGACGGGCAATGGATGAAAAAAGTAGCACATTGGCTTTCCCGCGCTTAGGTGGAAGCCACATGTCGAACTCCTGAATCCTCATTGACCAATGTCATAGCTGATGTCCAAGCGAAAATCGTGAAAATCTGCCTGGACACCGCGTGCAAATGGCACGTCCAAGCTAGCACGATTTTTTGGACGTCAAACTGGACATCCCGATGCCAAAACCCAGCATCCAGGAAAACACGGGTTTCTTATAGTGTAGATTCCAACTTTCCAAGTTTTTTGGTCTGTTTCAAATTGGGTGTTGATTTTGCCTAGTCAGGTTGTTAGTAGGTGAGTTTCAAGTCCAATTGGGAGTGTTGGTGAATTAATTTCAATTTGGAATTTTCCGTGGAGTTATGGCAGTTGTCTTTGCAGTTCCAATTTGGTAGTTAGATGTTGGTTAGGTTGTCTGTTCCAAATTGGTAACCACCTAGATTTGGAGTCTTATTTGATTTGGTTTTTCTTTCATTTTTTTACCGTCTGTTAAGTGAGTCCAGTCGTGTCCTAGCCTAATTGTGCTGTGTATTTGTTTTTGTTGTGTGTTTTTGTGTTTCCAAGTCGGTTGCTTGGATATGTGTGTCTCCTAATTGGATGCCAAAGCTTACTAGTGGGAGACTAGATGCTGTCGGGTCAAGTTGGATTGGTGTGTGCAGTTGATGATGGTGTGTATGAAGTGGAGGTGATGATTTTCCTAGTTGGGAAGTTCTGAGAAATAAGGAATTCATGAGCTTTAAGAGAAGATTGGTAGTGCCGGGAAGATTGATGCCGGTTAGAAGAGAGATCAATTTAGTAAAGAAGTTGTTTTAGTCCAAATGGGGGTGTTGTAATAGAAAATTTGAAGTCCAGTTGAGAGTGATTGAGAAGTATGTAACAAAGATGAGAATGTGGATTTGGAGTTAATCCAAATAGATAAAAATAAATAAAATAAAATAAAAATAATAATATACAATGGATGAAAGATTCAAGAATGCAGTGAGAACTATTTGGTAGCTGTGATAGAGATTTAAGTCTATAAACGGTGATGTATTCACCAATTTGGAAATAGAATATATTATAATACCGGATTGGATGTGTCCTAAATTGATGGGTGATGGATGTTAATTGTTTTGAGAGTGGCTGTGAGTTTCAATTTGGAATTATAAGGTCATGATGTTGTCTTATTTTGGATTCCAAATTGTGTCTGTAAATCATTGTACTTTGTTGCTTGTGTGAGAGTATCATTTTTATACAATTGATAAATGAGAGGAGGTTTTAAATTGCAAAGTATGGTATTGCAATGAAGGAAACTAAGAGTAAAATTTGCAAACCTAAGTTGGTAGTCTAAGTGTCGTAGTTATATTTGATTTTGGATATAGATTCTATTAGCATAGATCCCCTACTTGATTGTCTCCCTTGGAACAAACTTATTATACTAATAGGGCAATTTCCAATTCGGTCATTATCCTTCTTTAACACATTCATATGCACATATTTCCTAAAATAAGCGTCTTCAAAAGGTTTTAGAGTTTTATCACAATGGTTCTAAAAGTTGAGGTGCCAATGTCCAGATTTTGAAAAATTTAATATTCCTCATTGTAATTAGATTTTGGCAAAGCAAATGTACCTTCATAGACAAATATACAAAATTTGTAACAATGTAAAGGTTAATTTGCAAAATATAATTAGAGTGAAGAAATATCTATTTTTCAAAATATAGACATTGTCACCTCAACTTTTGAAACCTTTGTGAGGAATTTTAAAACTTGATGAAGATGCTTGTTGAAGCAAAGATGTGTGTATGGATGTTTCCTACATATCTATGCGATCAAATTTACAAATTCATCACCAATTCTTTTCAATCAAGTATCATGCAAAACTATGAACTTTAAATGAACTTTAAATGAAAAATAATGAACTTTACCAAAAATGGAATTTTGCTTTTTTGAAATCCAAATTTGGTATGTTTGATTGGAATTGCAAAGAATTGAATGTTTATCATGCAAGACAAAAAATTTCATTTAAATTTTATATTATACAAAATTCTTTTGACTTAAAAAATAGGAGGGACGATTGAGAGTTGCCAAGTATCATATAGTCAAGTACTGAAAGCTTAGAAGTTGTCTTTTGGATCCATTCAAAGATTTATACATAGTATAGAATAAAAAAATTTTGTCTTGCATAATTATCACTCAATTCATATCCAATCTCCATCAAGCATACCTAAATTTTAGTTTTGAAAAATCAAAACTCCATTTTTGATGAATTTTTTAAGTCAATTTTTGTGGTTTTACATAATGTTTTATTGATTACAATTGGTGATGAATTTTTTTGATTTGATTGCATGGATATGTAGGGAACATCCACATGTACATCTTTCATATTAAAAAAATACCCCTTTATTAACAAAAATATGATCAATGAAAAGTTCATTGAAAACCGTCATATGACCAAACTTTGAAGAAATGGATAATTCTTTATTGTAATTAGATTTTTCTATTTGCATGTGACATAATTATTTTCATTGATCATATTTTTGTTACTTAAGGGTGTGATTTTTAACCCCTAAATGCCCAAGCCTTTCCAAAAGTGTTTTGACTATGACAAAAGAGCATTGCCTTGTAGCTATCCCCAATTAAGCAGATTGTTTTTTCTTCAAAATCTAACCGTATAGATGTTTAAAAAACTTGCTTATTAGTATGTCTACGAATTTTGAGTGCAAAATTGCATAGGAGTTGTAAGATTATATCAAGAGAAATGTACATTTTCTATTTTTAGTATATTGCCTTTCTCCACAATGTTTCAGACATTTGCATATAAAAGTTTTTTAGATTGGAGGTGACATGAAAAACTACAAAAAGTGTTAGCACACTAAAATGCACTTCCAAAAAACTTAATTTCACACGAAAAGCTACCAAACTCATTACACAATACACCTTGCAACTGTTGAAATGCAGTGTTTTATGATAAGTAGAAATTGCAAATAGCTCCAAATCAACACTTGCATTATTAAATTTTCAATGGTGAAAATCATGAAAACAATTTATTCTTTCCATTAGGACCATTTTCAAAGCAAATGGATAAGTACAAATTTTTAGATCTCAAATCAAGTGAAATTGGCAAACTTTTCTAAAAGCCGCGAAATGAAGTAAAATTGGCAAGCTTTACCCTTCCACTATTGGACATATATGCCTTTGAAGACCTCTCGATAATCAAATGTGTACTTTTTTTCAGTGAAAAATGAAAGTTTTGATAGTTAACCCTCAAAACTGCCTGAATTTTTTTTAAAACAGTCAAAGGAATTTAACTGCCCATTTAAAAATGTACCTGAAATTTCAAATCGACCATATATGGTCGATTGGGCAGTTAGGGGTTAATATGAAAGATTTGCATATGTATTTTTCTTAAGTATCCATGCAATCAAATTTAAAAAATTCATCACCAATTGTATTCAATAAAATATTATGTAAAACCACTAAATTTGACTTTAAAAATTCATCAAAAATGAAGTTTTGGTTTTTCAAATCTGAAATTTGGATTTTCTTGATTGGAATTGCCTAAGAATACAATCATAATTATGCTTACCAAAAAAATACCAATTATAATCCACATTGTACAAAAAATTTGAATGGCTCCAAAAGATAGAGTAGAACTTCTCTTATCCAATAAACCTCTCTAAGCCAAACAAAAGTTACAACTAAATCTGACCTTCTTTTAGCCAATAAATCCCCTTAAGGCAATATGTCACATTGGTTTGGGACTTATTGATTAAAAGAGGTTCTATTGTAAATTGTAAGTTTGTTTTGTTTATATTTAAAACACATGACCTTGGGGGGCTCACTTAGTTGTACCACAACAAACCACGTGAGAACAAGTGGTTTCTAATAAACTATAATTTCAACCTAAAATTTTGAGCATTGTTTAATAACGGCTATAGGTTTCTATTGCAAAAATTCCCAACTCAAATAAAATATGAAATGATTTCTAGAAGAGGTTGAAAATGAACTAAAATGGCATGTTTTTCAACTCAAATATTTATAGAGAACACATTTAGATGACCACTACATCAATATTCATCTCAAAATGAGCTTTCAATAGAGATTTATTTTCAAGATTTATTTGTTCATTTTTAAGACAATTTTTTTTTATATAATATAGAGGTGTGAAAGTTATTTTTTAGTTCTATAGTGCATCTTTTTACTTCAAAAAGTTGTAACTTATTATTATGAACAAATAAAAATATTCATAATTCAAAACGTAAACTTTTAAAGTAGGAAAATCTGCTCATATTTTTATTTTATTTAATTTTATGTAAAAGTCAAAAAGTAAGTAGAGGGTCCAAAGTTTTGTTTGCATGTGACTTTTTAGATACACTCTAAGTGCCCCCCCCCTCCAAGCATACGTACTTTAAGGATTGAAGCAAGGACAAATACGACACAAAATCCATGGCAACCGGAAATTTTTTAACCAAAATTACACACCATAGGCTTCCCCATTAGGACACAAGAGCAGGAATACAAAAAGACCACCATGCGAGTACGAGGAATTGAAGTGGCAACTTCATGAATGCATCTAGTGGTTCCTACCACTTGGGCCATCACTCGGGATAGTTTAAGGTCATTTCAAACCAATACACTAAAATTGGTAAATAGTGTTGGTTGATAATTAGTGTTGTTCCCTATTTTTTACCCCCAACAATATTTTCCAGTTTATGTGTAAATTGTGTTGGGGCACTTAACTCCCGTTGTCAAATTCTGGCCCTTTCCTAGAAACCTCTGTTTTCTGCCTCCCGTTGTCAAACTTTGGCCCTTCTTTGGCAAACTCAGTTTTTGCTTTTTCTCGTTAAGCTTTGGCCCTTCCCTAAAAATCTTTGTTTTTGCCTTGCTTCCTTTCTAGTTACCACCTTCAAGAGCTTGTGGAAGGAGGTAGAGACTTGCAGAGCTTGGGAGTGGAGAGCTCTCCAATCACTCCTTCTCTATTCTCCAACGGGATGGGCGATTTATACTTCGTGGTTTCCCGCCGGTTCCTACCTCTCCCAATTCCCGCTTAGAATTCAAACACTCTCGGTTTATTGCCAATAACTTTTTTTTTGAGGTATGCAATTGAACATTGGTTGACACCATTGGATTTGTCTTTCTCTCCTCTATTTCCTCTGAATTTTTTTCTGTTTTTTTGGAAGTCTTTTTTTTTTACATCCACATTTTTACTTTTATTTGTCAGGAAAGGACCAAAGATAGTCAAATTCTGTCACTTTTACTGTAGAACTCAAATAGTTTTAGAATGGGTAAATAATGTTCTAACACTAACATTGCAAATCACAATTAGTGTTACTGTTGACAATTAGTGTTGCCAACACTATTTACCAATTTGAGTGTAGTTAGTAAGCTTTCAATACCCTAATCCCGATTGTACCAGAGGTTGTGCACTATAGTATCCGCCCCCAAGTCACTAAGTTCTACCAGGAGGTGACCCCTGCAGGCGCTAACCTCCGGTGGGATGGGCCCGAGGGATTGCAGGGGAGTTGGAGGGTTGGGTTGGGGCTTGGAGGGATGTTGTGGGGTCCAGCCCATCCCACAAGCTCCGCAGTCCAAAAGCTGCCCAGCCCAAAGGCTTTCTTCCGAGGGTGCCATTTGGTGATTTGTTTCTTTTATAATCAGATTTATGAAACTTGTATTAAAATTAAATAACTAGAAATTTCAAGGCCTTCCTTTAAATTTGATTTGAAAAATCCAATTAAAATTTATTTGTTTAATTTATTTTTTGTAATGAATATGGAATAACATGGACCACGAGATGGTGTAACTTCCATTATATGATTCTAAGTACTTTGGAAAATCAATTTCAAGGTTTCAATAAATGTATTCAAGGGAGCCACTTCGTTTAGTTCATTGTTGAGATTGAACACAAGCATGTTTAGATAGGATGCTCGTTTGAGAGCCGATTGCCTTTTCGGGGAAGCTAAACTCCTTCAAAGAAATTGGCATCTAACCCAAGTGGTGTCATTTTTTTTGGACCTTTCAAGGAATTAATTACAAATTATTGGAGTTGAAACGCAATGGTCACTACAAGCCACCACCTCCTAAAATGTACACTACTAGTATAATAACCTTGCAAATTTAACCTCGGGGGACACTTGGGATTTCGGGCAAGCTTATGTGATCTCAATTTTTGACATGATTTTCTGAAACTTTTTTTGATGATAGAAAAACACATTAGCTTTTTGAAAATATAATTTTTGTCTCAATCAGCACCCGGGGGCAAAAGTTATGCCATACTATGCATAAATTTCAGTTCGTCGGGCAGAAAAAAAAATCACAAAAATATGATTTTTTTTAAATTTTTTATTGTTTTTCTCAAAGATTATATTTTTGTGGACATTTGAAGCTTTGATTCATTCTATTTGGCCTAATAATGAGAAAGTTATGGACAATCTTGTTTTTTGGGCAATCTAAGCATCCTCTTGAAAAAATAACTTGTAGGATTCATTTATAAATGCAATTTTCACAACTTTTTGAAAAAAATGGTTGGATAAGGTTAAGTTTACTTCACAAAACAATCTCACCATTGGGATTACTGTGTTTTAATCCAATCTTAGAGCTATTAACCTTTGGGCTGGGCAGCTTTTGGACTGGGGAGCTTGTGGGATGGGCTGGACCCCACAACATCCCTCCAAGCCCCATCCCACAAGGTCCCTCGGGCCCATCCCGCCTGCACGGGCCCCCGGTGGGACTTAGTGACTTGGGGGCCCCCTGCCGGTGGGAAGATGCGGATGCGCGCCTGCCCGGGACTAATTCCACAACCAGCGAAGCGGATTGGCGCCATAATTAGCGACACCTGGCAAGGCGCCATTTAATAATGCGGTGGAAATATACCCGGTTCACGACTTTTCTCAACGTCCGAGATATACAGTAATAGTTTGCTCAACTTCTCATCGTCCTCAACACATTATGTTCTAAGTTAGTATGTTCAATGGGTTGCACCGATCTACCTCAATCCTCATGGACTATCTTAATTTGTTCCTGTGACATGCCTTGAGTGAATCCAGTTGTGTGTAGATCAATCTTGGTAGAGTACGTACATGATGTTCAATCTGGGCGATTTCTCCTTTGTTGGATGTGGTCTGTGGAGCGAAGGGAAGTCGGCGCCGGCGTCAGTGAAGTGGAGGAGGAGGAGTGAATTGGAAATTAAGCGCCAGGAGCCGACCGCGTACGTGAAGCAAGCGCGGGTACTCCTGGACTGAACTGGACAGCTAGCTAGCACTAGACAGATAGAAGAGCGCGATCGCCAGGGGCTCGAGGATGTCTCCTTCTGATCTCAGCTGGTTCCAACAGTGCTTGTTCTTTTTGCTGAGCATCGCAGCAGGTTACGCTTTGAATCAGTGTCGAATTCGGCGGACGAACCGCGGGACAACCTGGTAAGGATATCGTAACTCACTTCCACTTGAATGTTCATTAGGGCATGGGTACCCCACTAAACCAATTTCACCGTGGTCATCAAAGTGCCTTGGAAGGGCAAAAGCGGTGGATGGGCGGTAGGCTGGAGTGTTTGTTAGGGTTTAGTTGTGGACTTGTGGGTCATGTTTTATTATTGTCAATTGTGCCAGGATTTTCAAATCACCCATTTTCTTGACATGTTCATTTAGACATTGTGAAGTGGGTGCTATCTTTTGGGTGCAAGTGAGGCATGCACCCAAAAGACAGCATTTTTTTTATTATTAACTTCAACCCCTGAGCAAATTTAAAAAATTAAAAAATTTCTTAAAATCAAAAATTAATTTTTTTAAAATATGCACCCCCCCCCCTTCCACCTCTTATAATCTTGAGAAGGTTTAGGGATGGACAATCAATATGGGATTTTACCTGTATTTTGTGCACGTATTTTGTACAGGTACTTTGTATACGTATTTTGCACATGTATTTTGTACATAATATGTAATTTGTACACATATTTTGTACGTATTCAAGGAGGTATTGGATGGGGGGTGTTTTTAATTTTGATCAGTAAATGCCCGGGAGGGGGTACGCAAGATGGGGAACCATCTTTTCAGTGCATAGGCATAGTGCATAGTGAAGTGCTACAAGCAAGAACTTTATTGAAAAACGCCCCCGAAAATAAAAGGTTAAGATCTATGTGAACCCAAAAATGCCGCAATGGATGATTTGTGTCCTCTGGACGACAGAGAATCCAACCGTGTAGGACAGAATTGCAACTTTTCATCCTCGGTATTAGGAGTGGAAAGGAAAGATCTTTTCTAGTACTTTGACTTCCAATGAGTAGATTTGACTTTTCAAAACAAATGGTATAAAAAATACATGATTTCTATGTCTTTGTGCCCTTAGTAGATTTGTCTAAAGTTGTGAGGATTATGGTGAATTTCATTAATCCCTAAAAGCCCAAGGGGTTTGGACAAAACACAAATGTGTTATAAAATATAAATTCTATAGCTTTTTTGAAGCTTGCATCAAAGAAGTTTGTGTGAAGCACAAAAAGTAGAAGATATCCGTACAGTCATAATTATAAAATTATTTTCAGATTCTCTTCAAATGAATTTTGAAGATATAACTTCAAAAATTCACCAAAAATACAATTTCTATCCTTAACACTTCAATTTTTTTTTGATTGGTCAAAATAGTGGTTTCTATTGAATTGTAAAAAAATGCATAAGATCTAGTCATAAAAATTTCAATTCGTTCCTCAAATAGTATGTTTTTCAACACTAGAAAACTCTAAACACATTGTGCTATTTCTCTTATGATCTTTTTTTGATCGTATTGATCTTAGTTTTGAATATAAATACTGATAGACAACCCAATATTTTCAAGGAAAAAAAAAAAATTCAAAAAAAAGTTTTTTTCTGCCCGAAAATTTTGCCCGAAGTCCGATAGCGACCAAAAAATGGTCGTTTGAGCGCTTAGGGGTTAAATTGGCAGTTAGTATTCCATGTGCCATTTTCAACCTTGCAATCTGAACTGCTTAAGTAAAATTTAGTATAGTTGTAGATTTTATTTCATCTATGACTTATGTAGATGTCAAAAATCTATGACATATTTAAATTTCAGACCACTCGGTCTGAAATATCTTGTGCTTATGTAGATTTCAGAAATCTAAGACAGATACAGATTCCAAAAATCTATGACGTGTTTACAGTTCAAACCGTGCGGTCTGAACTATAAAAAGTGCCCAAATAACGGAATGCCTCCATTTTAATGAAATTCGCCATGGATTTGCAATGCAGCGATGTTGAATTGAGAGATGTAGAGAATGGGATCACCGCAACTCCATTCGCCGACGCACAATCCTCGGGAGGGGACGAGGAAGCAAGGTCACCTTCGAATCTTTCGGATCCTGTTGGCGAAGCCATGGCATCCACCGGGGCTCTCAGTTCCGCTGATCGCAACAGACTCCGATCCGAGAGCCCTAGGCATCCACGAAGGTTCTTGGAGCCTTCGGCTGAGACTCGGCAGACGAGGCCACTCGTGGAATCCGGGGCTCAAACGGAGGCTTCAAACTTCGCCAGGAGAAAGACCGCCGACACCACTATTGTTGCGGACAGGACCCCAAGTCCAATGTCTTCACCGACAGCGGCGCTACTTCGACCTTCGAGAGTTGAGGTTGAATCTTTCCGGGGACATAAAAGAGCCGACGTACTTAAAAACATTGTGAGGGATTTGGTGAAACCCTAAACATGCCAGGTTTAGGTTCTGGTGACCATAATGTTTGTGGGGGTTCGAGTCCCTCTATCCGTACAAGTCGGAACTTCAAGTTCTGCGATCACTAGGCCTTTAGTTGTTCGGCTAGCCTACTATAGAATTAYTGTTTCCCAGTTAATACTGCTTCTTGAGATAGTATGCCACCAGCTATGGTAGATTGTCGAGCCGCACCCGGCATATTCAACTAATGGCAGTCGAATCAYGAAGTGACCACAAATTTACGCGCAGGTCAACCAAATGGGAATGAATGCCCAATCCACAGTAAGCGCCAATATTATAAAGTGACGACGATAAAATAACATAATGAGTCCACGATTTTTCCTAGGTAATAGAAGCTTGAAGCTAACCCTAAACTCTGCCCTTATCCCTTATCGCAAAACATAAGGTTATGACAAGAATTTTTTAAAACTTATCTTTCCTTAGATTATGATTATTACCAGCGGAAGTTACGAGGCTCCARAAACAACTATTTGTTTAGCATTATTATTTCTTAAATATATCATTGTGATATATTTGATATTAATATGACATGCATTTTCTAATCCCAACCTATTTGTGCGGAAGGGACHGCAGTGATCGCACAATCCTCTAATCACCGCGGTTATTTTCGTGTATCCAACGCCTTAAAAAAAAAAAGGCTTAGTAATTCGAGTGGTTAGGTTCAAGACCCATATCAAGATTAAGTGTAACCAGATTGCTTGATTTAAAAATAGAAATCCCTCTAATGTTTTGAATTTTTTTATTAAAGATTTATGGYTGCGGCCCTCACCTAAATTCATAGACATATTTGGAACAAATGACATTTGACAAAAAAAAAGGTATAACTACTATTTGGAAATTTAGTATTATATCATAAATTTGTAAATCAATGGGTCTTGAACCTTGCATAGTATTTGTACCCTCGCTCCGCAGATCGAACACGAGTCGTGATCAAATTGTTTTTGAAAATTGGAAGAGAAGCCATGYTGCTTGATTGGCGAAAAAAGAATCTATGTTTATTCATAAGAAGTGTGCTCAATTCATAAATCAGATTAGAAACTATTATGTRCTCTATTTATTTACTATGTATGCATAGGAGAATAGCCCAGGCTTAAAGTTATAGGTCCTTCCTTCACGGTATAGATGAATAATTCAATTATCAAAAAATATTGTATATTGTAGGAGAACATRAGCAAATTAACCGCCCCTACGTTGGTCTGTTATGAGCCATTGGCAGAGTGGGAAGTTATTTTGTTTTTGTTTTAGGTGGGTGCATAGCACTTTACAAGCTTTGAAAAACAGGCCGTAGGTAGATTTTTTGGAGTATAGCCAAGTGGAAAGGCTTCGGTTTTTGATACCGACAGGCAACCCCTTTGGTGGATCATGTTCAAGCCCGCACAATGGACGACCTCCGCCGTCGCCCAGATAGAAGTAAAGACAGGAGTCGCGCAGTCACACATCACAAGTACGAGCCCAGATTCAAACCACGCAGAGAGAAACCAGAGTCCGGCACCTCAGTGGTGTTCAATTACCTTCCTCTCGGTTCGTACGACACCCGCCGCGAGGCCGAGATTGTGCGTCACGTAGCAGCGGTCCTCTACGGGAAAGAGGAGATTCGTCCTCCAAATATTGGCCTTCACTTGACAATAGCACCAATAGCATCATGAGGTAGCAGCGATTGCGACTTATCACCAATTCTTTGCCACTGGTTTGGTAGCAATTGCGTACTTTGCCTTGAACGCATGATCTGTTAAGTTTATCTCAAGTTTGCAAAAGTACTGCAAATTTGTTTCATTACCATAGAGTACATTTAGTGTTAGAAATTAGATTTAATGTTACTTACTTTCGTAGGGTTGATGCTATTTAGTGTACATTCATAAATTGTGTTGCTAACACAATTTTTAGTGTAGGTTGGTAGCAATTGCGGACTTTGCCTTGAACTGCGGATCTACTGCAAACTGCTTATCTATGCCTCGACTGTTGCAAAAAAATTTGCAAGTCCATTGTAATATTGTGTATAGATTTCTCGCAGTCATTGCGAAACCATTGTAAAAACTACTGTAATCTCGCATCCTGGACAGTGAATTTTGAAATGTGCTAAACTGGGCCGGTTGGTCAATTTTGTTTCATGAATGATCATTACTCTTTTCTTGAAGTTTGCAACCGGATATACCGTATGCTGTGTTCATCATGATATCAACCAATTTTTCTGGAAGTGAACTGGGTGATTCACAACTGAAATGTTTCTCCCCGTCCATTCGGCCCTTCGTTGTTCTGAAGAAAGGTCGGTTATTTGAGGTTCGAGGTTGTTGGACTCAAACAGATTTTGAAATGTTGATGGAGTGGAAGCAGATCCCTCCCTTCTCTTGTGCAACAATAAGTTTTGTTTATACAGGATGAAGTAAGGCAAGGGAGCTCATCGTGGGGAAAATTAGATTAGTGGTTCACATATTAGAACTTGAATGTACACTTTCTTTTTCCACACTGGGCTTGCTCTCATTTGTGACCACAATGGGCTCATTTACCTAATCTTCAACTTCCACTGCATCTTTGATTGATAGTACTTAGATGTTACTTTCATCAACATAATGATCTCGGTATCGTCTAAGGCTATCTAACAATAGCTGAAGGAGAAAAACGAATGCAGAGATGGCGCCCTATTGCACGCGTCAGATATGGTATTTCTTTTGAGCAAAACGGAACCCTCAAGAAGTTGAAGGCGACCCTGAAAATGCAATCAACGAGGAAGTGCATACAAACACGGGTTACCTTTTAAGGGTGTCCAACTTGGAGAGACCACATCCTCGTCAAGCGGCACATCTTCCTGTGGACATTCTTTCAAGGCACTAGTTCCTTCCTGGTCATTGTAGGCACTAGATGCTCCCGTTTGGATGATCTGAGTCGTGTCATTACTTATATCTTCGATATCATCATTTATATCATCGACATCATTTTCGAAATCCATGACTCCTGCGTTTCACACAATTCTAGGTTATTTGATGTGGATGTATAGATAAAGCACAAAAGGGGAAGCCAAATTGCTTAGTCTTTTTGGGTTATATACATCTGACAACAGAGGCTACAGGATAGAAACGGTGTAAGTAGGTGACGCAGGTAGCGTGTACACAGATGTCTTACCGTCGGAACCGTCACTACTTACAGCCTCCTCTCCAGCATTTCGAAGCACTTCTTCATCGTGCGTTAATGTCTTCCAATCTAGACCGTCATTACTTACCGCCTCCTCTTCAGTGTTTGGTTGCACGTAAGTCTCAGCGGTTCTTTGCAAGAACTGCCAGAAGAGAAGAAGCACATCGGAGGATGAGAGTCGATTGATACCATGACAGTATAATGGGTCAAACCCATGTTTCACATGTCTCAACACAGTACGAAGAGCAATTGCTTCCTGGACAGATAGAAACTACAAATTGCATCACCAAAATTTAAAGCATAGGTCCGTCAGAAACTATTCTGAACAGTTAAAGAATACTACATCTTAGTTGGTCATAACACGTACACATTGCAGCTAAAGGTCGCACATGAGATTCCACTACAAAATCTTTCGTGATCAACAAAATCGGAAGTATTAGTCCAGTCAGTTGTATAAAACAAAGCCGCCTAACTATTTGATTACTCTAATTCTATGAACCTTGCACTTCGGAAAATTGAAAAACAATCAGGAGTAAAGGCTCACCTGCTCGCTTGGAGAACTTGTTGTGGGGGCCAAAGACGTGGCCTCCGTGAAAGTAGATTCAACTTTCCATGRTTTTTTGGTTCTAGATATGACATCCGAGAAAACAGAAGGGGAGGTGCAGAACTGCAGCCACCTTCGGCCAAGGTCCTCACGACTCATCTGTCCAAAAGGATTTCCCAAATAGAGGCAGAGGTCCCGCGGAGGGGTTGGGGACATTCCAATTGTGTCAAAGGAGGCCTGTAACAAAGGAGTAGCTATCACAGACTCGACTCTCCTCAGGAGTTCGTGTGCTTGTGAAGATGGGGATTCAAGCGAGCTTTCGGATGATTTCTCATGTAAACCACCCATACATTKTGCAGATAAGTCAATAGGACGCACAGGGCTTTGATCTGGCCAGGATGACCAGCTGCTTCTTAGGGTCGCTTTGCTGTCCCTCCAAGTTCGCATTTCCCGTTCATTCTCTATCAATGCAATGTGCATTTCATCCTCATTGGTAGTAGCTTGATCAGGACAAGTTAAGAATCCACCGTCAACTATCTGAACAGCCTCCGCCGGTCCACTCTGGTCTTTTCCTGAAGGAGGCAAACTGGTTGGTAGGATCTCCCCCTCATAGGCCTCCACAAGGTTCTTAGCTGGTCCATTCATGTCCAACTGACTGGAATTGAGAGAAGACAACGACATGCTATCATTGAGCTGGTCGGGTTTCCTCAAMACGTCATTAGAAAAACGTGGCACCTGATCGGCTGATCGAAATGAGGAGTGSACAAGGCTTTGTAGCCGCGGGGTGCGCCAGTTTCTGTATTCCTCCATGATCTCCCGTCTTCTGCGACTGGGATCCAGCTCCACTGACCAGACTAGAACATTCTTCACAGTTTGTTCAAGTTGTGACTCAACTGTTTCATCAGAGAACACACATGAAGCATAGAATATCAGAAAGACAWGTAACTCTCTAAATCTCTGGAAACAACATGGATAGGAGATTCAGCATCTCGGAAAGAAAACGAAACGGTGCAGAAAATCACAACAGGGGAAGACGWCTAATATAACATTGATCTGACCTAATATCAAAGAACACGCATAGTAAAAGCACTTCCAAGTTCAGAAACATAAGCTCACTGAATAAGTACTGACTAAACTGCCTTCTTGCATATCCAAGTACGAAGCAAAATACTCAGCTACACCGCTTACCAAATAAGAAGCAATTTCCATGTAGCGTGACAACAATTAGAATGTTCTACYCACCTTCTTCAGGGATTTGCTGGGGACTGCCCACGTCTTGGCTTATGCAACCAGAAAATTTGTGTCCTACTGGAGTCAGTTGCTTGAGAGCTGATGGACAAGATAGGTCAACGTATGTCAAGAGATGACAAACATTTAAAGTTTCAAGCTCACTCACTGCACTCTGTATATTGATCAAATACGATTGCAGAAGAAGTTTGTCAAGAGCAAATAAACAAAGCAACCAAGCATCAACCCAGGTAGCATCTGAATCGGCACCCACTTCAAAGGAGCACTAAAACTTTGCGACAGTCACATAGATCCCAATTCCGTATTGGGCAGCCAAGACGATCATCTACAGTACTTTAGAAGACGGTCAGGTTTTTGACCGTCTAGAAGCAGCAATAAGCGTATCCAAGATCCAGTTTCATTTACCTCTATCAGCATCACTTGATTCAGGTGAAACTCCAAGCTCCAAAATGACAGGCGTGGGCTTCGTGACGGATTCCTCCTCGTCCACCCTGAGTTGAGGCGTGGTTAGCTCTACATTTKCAATTTCGTCTTCAATTTCAAGCTCACAAATCCTCGGGCTTAGCAGTCCCCGGTCCTGACAACTGAATTGTTCAGGTGGCAGCTCACAAACATTTACTTGCTCTTCCACATGAACCTTGCCTGTGATGCAGATGCTGCAGTGTGAGAAATCTGATCGCAACATCACGGCATAAAGAATAGTACGGAAAGAAATCATGATTATAAATCATTTTCAAAGCATAAAATCAAGAAGCTGTTGTCTTAAATTTCAGAACCAGCTGGAACATGGTTGATCTTGCAAAATAAGGATCACGTGCCTGTCTCATACGCCTCACTGACTTCAGCGGAAACAAGAACCTCCTCACACTCTCGGTGCTCTTTCTCTTGCATCTCTTCCGTGAGATCATGCTTGTGCATCTCCATGTCGAGTTCATGTCTATGCAGTTCCTCCTCCAGATCCTCTTCGTCCATCTTTCTGAACAACTGCTCAATATCCTCAAGCTCACTCGTGTCAAGTGGGCACTGGGTATACACTCTCCCACCTCCACCACGCTGCCATCTTCGCGGTTGAGTTTCTATAGTTGTTCTTGCGCCAGATTCTTGCTGACTAGCAGCCTCCACTAGTGGAACTACAGGTGGTGATCTCGATATTGCGTTGAACATAGCTGGGAGTCCATAATAAAGCACAGACATGTGAGAATCCTGATGGTCGTGAGCTCGCAAACCCACAGAGGTGAAAATAAAAGACATGCCGTGTTGACTCAGGTGAGAATGCCCATATTCAGAAGCCGGGCCTTTCACTCAAGGCAGTAGAAACGAAGCCTGTACCAAGGGTAAGAAAAGAGAAGAGTGCCATCTAACTTACATGTTGAGTACTCTGAAAAATATATTTTGAACTTTACACTATGAAGTGTACGCTTTGTACGGTAATCCAAGTAAAAGCTTTGAATTTCAACTCAACGTATGCTTTTAAATTACGCGCATACTAAGCGTAGAGAGAAGTAAGAGTAAGAAAGCATCATACCCTTGGCGCGAGCTTGAAACGCTACAACACTCTCCAGGGCATAATATTTCGACTTCTGCTGAACTGATTCTATTGAAGCAGCCTGCTCTCCTGTACCCCGTGTCATGAGCTTCCTGCATTTGCCCAAGGTAGCATTCCTGGACTGCGCTGACGGCTGAACTTTCCCCGTGGTCTCCAAATCAGTTGCACGTTCTTCTGGTTTAAAGCTAACAGAGTCCACGACGTCCTCAAAAACTACAAAGGACCTCCTCTTCTCTCCATCAGACCTGTATTTGACGGTTTCAAAGGCTCTCAGACGAAAGCATTGAAAAAGGAAAAATCCAAGTCTACTGGCGAACGAAATGTTCAATCCCTCCGGCCCTACTTATGCTCGTTTACATTACCCTGTGCCCGCTGTCACGTCATATATTTCATATCATTCCATCTCCGTAATAAACTCCAAAGCCGCAACGACGCTGTTTCCGTGCAAATTAATCCGAATACTCTTTTGAAAAGTATCCCAAGACCACCTGCTTCTTAGCAAATCTACAATTCTGCACTTTGAATGAGCACCTCTCCAACGCATTGAGAGAGTCGCTTGAAATGACCAACTAAGAGGAGTGGTAGGAATCCGCGACTCCAGCCGAAACTGCTCATATGCACCGCACAGTTTTCCACTACTAGCAACTCGCAGCAGAAACGAATGACAAATACCGAAATACACAGTAAYCATACCTGGAGTCGAATTCAAACGGACTTCCATCGAAACGAAGAGGACGATGCACAAGTATGCGGCCCCGCCCAGCGCCTCCTTTTCTCTTAAACCGATTCGCAATCGCCCTCAGGTAATGCGTATGCGAGTTCGACCCGCTAATGCTTAATCTCCTCCCTCCGCTCCTCCTCCTCTCTGTCTCTTTCTTCCCATCACCCCGCCCAGGGGTATTCTCCTTATCGTTCACCTCCAACCCCGCCATTCCGCCCCTCATCTCCCCCTCACATACCAACCAATTCCCTGTCACGAAACCTAGAACTTCTTCAACATCTTAAATCTCAACTCCAACCATCGTCGAACGCATCCTTGACTCCCTCATCTCCAGCACTGCAATAGCGCCTTCCCATTGATAGCGCCGTCGTCAAAATAACGTCGAACAAAAGTCACACACCAATTCAAACAACGAGAGCATCGTCCGAAAGAGAAACCTAAAGATGAGTTCAGGATGCGCAAGATTCGTTGTTGGATTTTCGGATTGCAGGCTACGATTGTACTACGACCGATCTACAGAGCGTATGCGTTSATTTGACAAAAAACAATAAGAAAAGAGAGAAAGACTAGGAGCAGGAGARGAGCTCCGGTCGAGGCGGGTTTGAATGCTGTTTTGGGCGGGCATTGAGACCGTTGGAGACCGCCTATTCTGTCGCTGTGCCAGCTCACCGTTTTGTCTGACAGGGATTCGTCAGACAGGGGCGATGAGTTGGAAATCGTCGTGGCAAATCTGATGGTGAATAGGTCTTTCTGTTGCCAGATCACTCATTTGGACGGACGAAGCCTATGACCGTGTATCGAGATGATCTCCCATTCCCTACCACTTAAGCAATTCAGCCTATCTTCGGCATGGCATGGGAAAGTTCAGGAAAAAAATTTCCCTTATAGAGAAATAGTTTTAAGAAGGATTTTATAATTTTCTAAATTTTTTTGCTCTAAAACAAAATTAGCCTAAATTTTTTTGCAAAGATTTTGTTTGTCCCATTCTCAATATGTAGGCAAACCTATTTTCAACCATAGCATGGTTACAAAATCGATGTAAGGGTTTCAATGTACACATTGTCATCATTGTATGTTTTAATGTACATCTACCACATATTTTTGTTGCTCTTGTAGGTCCTAATGTATGTGAGTTGTCAACTATACTTCACATGATAATAAGTTAAGCAACCTAAGCTCTGAAAATGGGAATATGATCAGAAATGGATGTGATCTCCTTTAGTCGAAATCCCTCCACCACATATCCTCCATTTTTTTGCTATCTACAAGGAAAATTGTTTGGTTTAATTTTTTAGAGATAAAATCACATGTTTGTGTAGGTTGTAGACTTTTCAAAGTTTTTTGTGAAAATTTCAAATTACCATGAATTTTCAAAGAGAAAATGACAAAATGCTACATTAAATACAAATCATGCTCAAAAAATGTGAAATTTTCAAAATAGAAGTAATTACAATACACTATAATATAGAACATTTTAGTGTAAAGAAAATTTTCAAATCTCTCCATATTTGGTTATAGAGCCTCAACTTCAAACTTTAATAAAATGATTATTTTTAGGAATTTTTCAAAATTTTACAAATGGTATAGAAATTGTGCTAACTTATAGAAGCTTCATTTTGTTTGATTTTGCTCTAAATCAGAAGAATTTTTTTGAATGTCAAAATCAAGTTTTAAAGGAAAAAACTCAAAGTATTGAAATATTCTAGATAGAATACCAATTTTTTTGATAAATTACACCGCATAGATATTTTTTAAAAGCACTAAAATGATTATAATTTATATCAATCATATGGATAAAGCATCAAAGAACTTACACAAAAAAGATCAAATGAAAATCATCCATTTTTCAATATCCACTCATCATGTTTGACCACCCAAAGGACACAAAAAATTGTTAGCATCTTCCCTAGAAAGACATCAATTTATCACTAAGGTACTTTGCCAAAAATGATTCAATTTTTTGGACCATTAGGAGCATTCTTCATCTCTACAATAATTTGGAAAGTCATCTACCACCCCTTTATTGGTTGCAACGTTCTAAAATTAACTCTAGAAAGACGTTGGCCTACAACCAAGGTGGTCACTCAAGAATAAATTGATTTTAAACCAGTGGGTGCATTCTCATTCAACACAAATTTGGAAAGTCATCCATCAACCACTTTTCAACCTCAAGATTCTTACTAAGTGTTAAAGTAGATTCATTTGACGTAAAAATCAATTGTAATGCAAATTTACTAAGCGCACTGGTCAAGGCATTGATGATGGAAAGTGGATCTAGGAGCGTCCAAGATATCTTATTATTAGAATGATCTAATTTAAAAAAAGATTTTGTATAGGATGAAGATTTCATCTAAATGAAATTCTTGAAGAATTGTCTTCATCCAACATAAAGATCTTACATTAAGTTTTAATCCAAAGGATGAATTTATGTACGAAAAATTTCCTCTGACTCTTGTAACAGATACTTTTTTGATAATGGCATTGTGGTAGGTCTTACAAATAAAATAAGATTCACATTCTACAATAATTTGTCCCTTTAGATTTTGACATATTTTAATTGGGTTACAATTGGTTTTAATTTATAGCAAGACACATTAGTACATTGATTTGCCCTACTAATCAAGAGAAGGGGGGGGGGGGGKAGAGTCATCTCAAAAAAAAATTTGATACAAATTAGTATAATATCATAAATTTTGGACTTACATTGATTCATATAGTATGACTTTAGTAAATATCGGGATAAATAGTGTCACACATGCATACACTATTAACCCATTAAGGACCGTGGTTGATTTGGGGGGCGGGCAAGACATTCTCTAGTTTCTAATTAAACATGGAAAAAAATATCAAATTGTGATGCTTTCCAGATATTTGACTATCCTGATGGAATTGGCATGAATGATTGGGCCTCCACAATAAATTTTGTGGCAATTCAAGGTTCCCTAACTAGAAGATTTTTGTGTTTTCAGCCCAAATTTCATTAGTTTTTTCAATCCCTAAAGCGCATGCAAGCACAAATTGTCTTGATTCTTGTCCCAATCCATTCGATTTACAATTCCCTACACCCGTCTCCTTTTATCCGTATCCAAATTCATTCCAGAACTTTGACTATCACTGAAAAAGTGTCAATATCAACCCAAAAGTGGTCGACTGGTCCTTAATGGGTTAAGGTAGGAGCACCCAATGGCATCAATTTGTATAGATGGTTGTCATTTCAAAACTTAAATGTAGGTAGACCATAGATAGCTTATTTTATTTGACCTAAATGATAAGCTATCTATAGTCTTCCTACATTTATGTTCCAAAATCAATGTCTTACATAGAATTTGACATCATTAGGTATACTGACGCCATGGAGCGCTCCTATTTCAAGACAAATGGATGTGCACAAGAAAATTCAATTACCATGCCTAGTACTAGTAATAATATTGTAATCTATACTTATTTGGAAATTATGCAAATGTGTGTGTAGCACATTTCTACAAAAGCTCATAGTGTTGAGACAAAGTCAATAAAGTGTATTCTGTACTATTTACTTATTATCTCAAATAACGCAATTGTTATTCAACTTTCATCTTCTTTAATTTAATCTACTTCCATTACATTCTTCCAATTATCACAAGAAATCATCCCGTTATTCTTGTGAATCTTCACAACAAAAAAAGCCAAAGACCCCTTTAATGAGGACAATTTTTTTGAGACATTAGGCAAAAAATTCCTCATTATATAGATTTGGGGTAAAGAAATCTTCAAATCAAGCACCAATTACATTAATACATGCTCTATGTATTGTGAATGCAAACTTCATCAATAGACCACATTCGATCAACATTCCAAAATTATGAATGTAAGATGCACTATTCAAACTCTTGCACATTCAAATTGAATTAAATTGTGTAGTATAACAAAACCTCTCTAATCGAACTAGTCTAGGACTAGTCTAATACATTGGCATATAGAGGTTTGTTGCCTTAGAGAAGATCAAATGTAAGGTAAACTAGCCCATTGTGGTCAAAAGACCCATAGTGGTCAACTAAGAAATGACCCCATCATGGTTTTTCCTAGTATGTGAGTTGGTGCCACAATGCATGTCTTACATGACAATCATGGATTGATTAGTGACCTCATTAGGAGCCTTCAACTTTTCAGTGGATTTCATTGTAAGAAAATACTTTTTAGGCCTACTTTGTTAAAAAATATTTATGATTGTTTTMAACTATTTTAGGCAAACAAGATCAACTTCATGGATTCAGATTTTGTTGGTGATGGGGTGGTCTACATACCTTTTTTGGGTTGAGCACTTAAACAATTTATAGCAAATTCACGCTTTGTCAAAAAAATATAATGTCAATTGCTCTCATTGTTTCTCACACTTGTCTTTATATGAAGAAAAAATTGAAAAATCTTAGCAACATTTTGAGGCCAGGCTCCTAATTTTGACCACAATGGGTTGTTTTATCTCAGTCATAAGCTTTGTAATGTGGCCCAATTCGGGACGGGTCTAACAACATTGGCTTACAAGTTTTTGTTGGCTTAGGAAGGGCCGACTTAGAGAGGTTCTATTGTATTCCTTTTTAGTTTGTCATTATACCATACGTCAATCAATACAAATTCAAACAAATAATAATAATTTCTTGCCTAAAAATTGTTGCATGGCATTGCTTGCTTGATCTTTTAATTGACTAGGTAACATTTAGGAATTAAGGTAATTCAATTTAATAAGGAAAAGTGCCAAAACTAGTACAAGGTATAGTAGTAAATATTCCATAAGTCTACTGACTTTGCTTCAAGGACTGCAAGATTGTTCTATTAGAAGATACCCTACATGCTAGGGAAGTCCATGATAAAGTACAATGAACTAAAGCCAAATGTGTACCCAAAAGTATCACTTAATAAATCTAGAAAACAAATACATACTTATTCATGATGTTCAATTGTATCATGTTGAAATAAAAAAACAAATTTGAAAAATCTATCAATTCAACTTTGCATCCTTATCATGTTTGCATACAATACTTTTGGAGCTCCAAGAATCATTAAAGTAATAATGTGGCCATTGCTTGGTTCAAAAATGGAATCAATTCTTATCCTTGAGACTCTTTACACAAGATAAAATCAAAAGAGACTCGACTGTACTCAATGAATAAAATAAATAAATAGGGAGTACAATTCAATGAATACTAGTAGCTTCTTTGCTAATGTTTTTGATTTGGTAGGAGAGTCACCACATACCAAAGCTTCAAGAATAGTTTTTGTAATAGAAGTAAAACAAAGATGATAGCATATGCTTCACCTTCCAATCATCTAAATTGTGTATTWGTAGAAACAAATAGACGAGACACCTTGTTGACAACACTATTTTCCATATGATCACATGGCGTTGCGACGGTTCATGATCTCCTTTCCAGCCACCAAGAAATAGGCTGTGTGTCTGTACAACATGCAAAGTCACATGGTAAATATCCTCTATTAGGACAAAAAGAATCAAGGCAAAGAAGTAACCAAAATAATAGTAATAATAACCAAAGGAATACCCTCTTGACAATATTTAAAATTAAGAGGGAGACTCTCAATGAAAAGAATATGATATTAGCCAAATGTTAGCTTTTACTCAATGGAAGAATTACGTGAAATAAGATAGGGAACCCATTCTTGTCACGATCCTTTCCAAATGGGTTGAAGGCACCAATTTGCAATGCAAGTCCCATCCAAACTAAGGAATGAGATACTTCTAGTTCTATCAAAATCCAAGATGCTTCTATGCCACACCCTTGTACAATGCTTAAGGTTCAAGGGTAGCAAGTGGGACCCTACTCCTTCAAACTTCAGCAAATTATAACTTCTTCATTATGTATCCAAACAATACATATTTAGTTTGTTGGAATCGTTTCGAAATTGGAAACAAGACCCACTACAAATTAAATTCCATTCTACTAATGGAAAACAACTCAAAACAGCTGAAAACCACGATAAAGAAAACCACGATAAGGAGTTCACACCTTACATCAACTAAGCTGTATAATATACACATCAGTAAGTGGCGACGATAGTGTATGTAATTCACAATTGAAGAATGATACAAAAAGTGTAGCACGTCGATGGCATGTGAGAACTTACTTGAAAAAATCAGACATGCGCTTCTTTGAGTCAGCATCAATTTCATCAACCTCGTTCAAGGCAGCTTGCATGTGCTCTAGCCAACGTTCAGCTGCTTGCTCATTGACCGTAAAAGGGCCATGTCGYCCAATCAAAGCAGGATGCCCTAAAKGAAAAATAAATAAAAAGAAAGCCAGTGCTTAGTCCTAGGCGTTGTTGAGCCGCAGCAGACCCATACTTGTCCACCAAAAGAAAGAATCGAAAAYCCTGTAGCTAGAAGTGTGTTGATTCTGTAGTAATTACTACAGATACACAGAAATATAAACCCTACAGGACAAGGTGGCTCAAAGTGGGACTTCTGCTCTTTCCTGCATCTTTCATTGGGTCAAAAGGGATCTTCTTTTTATTTTTTTCAATTCAATATATTTTTTGAACGAAAAAATGTAATATTCTTCACTGATTCTGGAGATTAAAAAAATAATCCATGTCTACAATATGTTCTTCACAATATGCTCAATCATTTCCAAACCATGAAGTCTCGCTTTTAGAGGTTCAAAAGCAGTGTGATTCATAGTGCCGAAAAGTGCGATTGCACGTCATAAAAAAACTTATGGAATGTATAAAAAAGGCAGCTTTAAGTGATAAACAAAGTCGCAAACCATGCATCGGCATCGATTTCATCAATAACAAGAACTAAAATATGTTCACCTTTCCGTTGCGAGTACAAAGCGGGCCCTCCCATACGCTGAACAAAAAATTCGTACTGATTCCTTATTGCMTCCTCTTTGGTGGAGTTCGCAAATATTTTCCGAAACCACTCCTGATCATCGTCATAAACCCTGCATCAAGAAAGTCTTCTTCCTTAGTGCTACCCATAAAAAGTAAAATTGGYCACATACAGTAGTACAATCTGTGTTCTAGTGGCAGGGACATCAGGACCTTGATGTGCCAATTGATCAGAAGTTCAGCTATCTGTACATCCCTTAAATCGGCACGTATCTACTGTCGAAGAAGCAATTTTAAAACATCTACCAATAAAACGTTTACCATCTTTTACTTTCATACTGTTACTTTTGTATGCGATATCCAAGTAACGCATTCTTCTGTGCGTTGAGTTGGAATCCAATTCCATTCGCCCAAAAGAACATATCAAAATTTGATTAGGCTGATATAGAGATTTTTGTGAATGTGGGTGTCCCTACCTCACATAATTCTGAGTCCAAGAAAATCGTTGTGTAGTATTTCTAGAAACACAGGAATGCATGATCCGAATTCGCCTAACAATTACGATGTGCAAGGTTTCAGCGAACTAGTGAATTTCCTGCTAGAATAACTAACCCTACGCCGATCGATTTATCCATCAATCATGCTTTCACCATGCGAAAATTCAACAAAAGCACAAAAAGAAAGTTGTGAAAAGAAACGAACGAAAGTATGAAAGACCAAAAGCTTCCCTTACCGTGTATAAAACTTGGTAGAGAGCTTGACGAAAGTTTCAAGGCCCAAGCGCTGGAACAAATTCACCTCATCAAGCGCAAATGCATCSTCCTGCTTCACACCACTTCGCCTCGTGGCCTGATCCTGCAACGACATTCTTCCCCCAAAAGACTCCAAATATGCAAAATGCTCCAAAGCACGCAAAATTTCGAAAGGATCTCAGCCTACAGCAAGCACTGAAAACACGAAACCCGAGTCGGAGAAGCCCGCTTTAACGATGGCGGAGCCTCAAAACTGGGATAGGACACACCGATGCTTACGAAACACGGGAAAGACATTGATTCAGGCTCGGCGCAGGTTCGGTGGAAGCTCCCCAGGCTCCCTAACCTTACCACTGGGTATGCCTTCGTGATTTGATCCTGTTACTAGGCTCGGTGGAACGTGCCGGGCACATGTTCAGGTTCGGATTTAGGTCTGGTAAATCTCTCAAAAAGCTGAGTCAGAAGTGGATCCATCGTGAGCTCATGGACGTTTCCAGAATCCCMMAAAAGAGTTCGTTTGATTTCCCGACATGAGGAATTGGATGAAGAGYGGCATCTKAATTCATCCCKCATTCGTYATCATTCATCCATAATACTCCGTCTCGATTGAATGTTGTGTCTKTGATGTTGTCYSTGTTGATGTTGTGAATGTSGAGGTGTGCAGGATTCGGYTGGCGATGGTGAAGTTGKAGTGAAATTGGAGCTGTGGATCGCTTTGAGACTTGAAGGGGTTCCGCGTTTTCYAAATTTTCTGGAAATTTCTCACGATGTTGTAAGTTGAGTGAGTGATTTGAATCTCATTGCGCCCTTTGCGATCTGCTGGATAGCAATGGCAGGCTCATGAAATCCTCCCTCGTACTCACTTGCTGGCAACAACCGTGCTCATCGTAATTGCATCAGGGCACCGTTCTGTGCATGATCAAGACTCAGAAGTATGAATGGAGTGAGTAATTCACTCAATCGCGTGGGGTTTAGGGTTTCAAAATTTGACGACTTTGAGATCATTTGTATCAGGATTAGAATCTCACTGCGCCCTTTTCGATCTGCTGGATAGCAATGGCAGGCTCACGAAATCCTCTCTCGTACTCACATGCTGGCAACAAATTACTCATCGTCATTGCATCAGGGCACGGATCTGTGCAAAATCGATGCTAAGTAGTATGAATGGAGTGATTACTTCACTCAATTGCCTGGACTTTCACGGGGATTAGGGTTTCAAGGTTCGGCGACGTTAAGATCGTACGTATCCGAAGATTATCCAATAATTCTTAAGAGCCAAGAATTCGAGATGGAATCTGAAAACCGATGCGTTGAAGGCCGTGGCGAGCCAGCAATTGAAACTTAGGGTTTGCATGGAATGTCGACAGAGACATTGCGATGGGGAATAGCCGCGGCGTGCACAGTGTTGCTCCTGAAGAGCGACCCTGGGGCGCGGAAGCAGTGCTTTGTGATCATCTTGGCGTTGGAGTCGCCGAACGACCTCRTCACCGGGATCAAAGGCGAGTATGGTCTGTGGGTGGCCTGCATTGGCTTGGCGATGAAAATCTTCTACCATATCCCCGGTCCACTTGAATTCCCGCTCACCGTGTACCTCTTCATAGCCGCGGCCCCTGCCTCGGCCGTGAGCGTTCGAGGGACGCTCGGTGGCACCACTGCGTCCACGGTGGTGGCGTGCATCTGTGCTTACCAGTACTTTGGGTACATGGGCGGCTTCTTCAACGCTTTCAAAAGAGAACGCCTCATCGGCAGCTGCGCAATTTTGTTCACCACCGTCGCCTGTATCTTCTTCTTCGGCATGCATGCCACGTGAGTTCCCTTTCATCGCTTGTGTGCATGATTTCCAATCTTCTTGAGGACATTCAGTATTGAACATTATCGGGCCGCTGAGTACTGAGTCCAGTATGGCTTTTTACATTGGTTATATATTGACAGAAGGTAAGGTCTAAGACAATATTGAAATGAACAGTGGAATCCATATGCAAAGAGATGTAGGTTTGATATGGCTATGCCTTAGTTCATTGATACCATTATAATTTCAATGGTGGATCAAGTAATGTGGTACATCTTGAATCTATATGGAGTGGTGGTGGGGTGCAGTATTGATTTTATATTGAACTTCAGTTTCCCTGGTTCAGTACTGTTTGTTTTCCTTCTCTTATGACCGTCTGTAGTATCTGTCGAGTGTTTTAAACGATTTGTTGCAACTCGATTAACCCCTTGGTTCGATGGCGTTGCAATGTATAAAATAGTTGACTCAGCTTGGACCTATTCTCAGTCATGCTTTAATAGTTGGTGCAATTCATAATGAAAGTCATTTTCCACTTTTCGTATTTAGTAGATCGAATCTGTTTCTGTATCGCAAGGATAGAGACTCGGCAACGATTCAAAAATGTAGAGTAACAATGTCCAATGAATATGAGACGTGTTAATACTAATAGGAGCATGTTGGGGTTTATAATTCTAAGACTGGATTTTTTATGTCTTGTAGAACTGTGACATTTTGGGTATAGAAATCGTGGTATTGTAAGTCTTTTGAAGAGGTTTTCTAACTTTTTCAATCATTGAGGATTATATTGAAGATTGTATACACAATATTATACGTATGAAGACTATACATTCCTGTTGGGGTGAAGACGCTTGTGCAGATTAGCGACTTTTTTYCTTCAGTTAGGAGTTTCTTTAGATTAAACATAAACAATATATGATTTTTGCTCCTTATTTCTCAACCTTAAGTTCTCTTGTTTTTACAGGGGGAAAGGCGGTGGCAAATCTGGGTAACGGAACTGCTGAATTTGACAACGTGCTATATATCGATGTGGATCCCGTAACCTGTTTGCTATGAAATTTTCTCCAGTTTTTTTCTGCTTTGATCTCCACCAGCATTAGAAATTACATTCAAGTTTATAATGAAGGTTGGAAGTCGGAGTAGGTTTATTGGATGCAGAGTTGGATTGTATCGTGGAAGATACWCATTTATTTATCAATGTAATCTACTGGGGTATAATGATCGTATAGAAACCAGACAGCACATTACCTTTGAGCCGAAGGAGATCCAAGAGCAAGTTGATGGGTGGATACAGAACCTGAAACATCTTCAGGTCTCTTAAAGGGACTTGCAACTGAAGAGCGTTACGATTGCAGCACGAAAACAATACATGACAAATGTACATCAAAGTGAAGAAGTCCGTGAGCAAGGGAAACCTCCTTCTTGGCCTCTCAAAYTGCATGATTTCAAGTCCAGGTGTTGAGGCATATTCATGTCACTCTCTATTGGCTGGTCACAGGAAGATTACAGCCCATAAGTCTTCCTATGAAAATTATGGCTTCCATCACCCCAATAAATACAAAGTGGGCGCCTGAAATTCGACAAAAATTGGCTTGATTATGTACACACCTTCTCAAACCTCAAGAGCTCCTGACTCTTGAATATTTCCTAAATGAGCCATCACAAAATTGATGATTGCCTCAGACTTTGGTGAAATTTTGAAGTAGACCCTTTTAAGTATGCATGTGAAGGTATAACATAGGGGCACCCGTTTCATAAGAATTCTCAACTTTTGGTATTACGAAAGTAGTCATTTCTGCCAATTCCATAGAAGATTTGGATGAAATTGTCAAATTTGGATGGAAAAATGCATGGATGCACCTAAAAGGTGATTATTTGTTTAAAAGATGGATGCATTTGGAATTACTCTGCTTCACCACAATATTAGTGATTATTGTCTTAGAATTTTTTCAAAAGTTTAAAATAAAACTAGATTGATGCCAAATGAATTTGCAGAGATGCCAACTATGGCGACTTTAATGCAGAGTCTAAGTGTCTCTCTTGTAAGAACACGTCAATGCAATCTACTTTGAATCATTTTTAGTAGTTGTCTTAAAAAATGTACAAATTATTGTAGGTACATAAACAACTTGCTCCTAAGTGTGAATGAATATATGCTCTTTAGAATTTTTGGCTAGCTATTAATGAGCACAATTCCCTCCATTGTAGATATGAAATGTGTCCACTTGGTATCCATGATGTGAGATCTATCAAATATGGTTACCTTAAAGATAATAGAAGTATGGTAGGCAAAAATCACGTATTGTGGCTTCCTTGTGGATAGTCACTCAAGTTGGTTTTCCCAATTAGTTCATGAATGAATTAAGTGTTTTTATAAATTGGAATTTGAGACCCTCCCTCCCACTATTTTTATGTTTTGAAAGCTCCTGTGGCTGCAATTAATATGGGATATTGCCACCACATGCATTCAAGACCATATTTTGTACTTCTATAGTATTTCATATTTGTATTTAGTATCACATTCAATATAGTATTTTAATATTGTAATTCATATTGTATTCCACATTGTATTTCATACTGTATTCCATATTGGTGGCATCAATGGCCACTGATTTTTCCATGGATTGACAACATTGGAGGGAGAAGCATTTATTTCAAACCAAATCAATGGCTCTACATTTTTCCATGAAAAGAGGGGAGTGAAATGCAGAAAAAGGTATTTGCATCATCATAGGAGATAGTGGRTTCTTAGCAACTTGGGCAACATTTTGTCTAATAATTAATTAAAGTGTAAAAAAATGTTAGGCATCTCAAAAATAATGTATTAAAATTTGAAAATTCTATAAATTAATTAAAAGATAAGTTAGGCATTCATCCAAATTGTTTTTAAGATTTTTGAATGGTTGCTGTTATTTTCATCTACGACAATTGCATTCACCTAAATTTTTGTCTTGACTTCCAAATCTTAAACTCTTTATAGTGTGTATGAGAACTATGTTTTCTTTGAGGGATCATTGTGCTTTAGAATAGGCAAAATTGTGAGGCAAAAAACTTTGCAATGTATGTTTACCATTTTTGAAAAGCATCAATTTTTGTATAAGAGTTTGTCAGTGTAATTTGAGATGTCAGTTCATAGTGACTAAAATTTGTGCCAACTTTAAAACACAAGTCAAATACTAAATTATTAGATTACARCACACATGATTTGAATGTCTATGAATTAGACAATTTTTATGTATAGACTAATCTTTCTCTCTATATATATATTTTAGGCAAGTTAGATCAATAACTTTGCAAAAATTTAGGCATTCTTTCAATTATTTAATTTMTAACTAAGTAGCTAAGAAGCTAAGATAGGTCAAGTCTAACAAGGGCTTTTTACAATTCATAACTTTATTCACTAGTCATAGGGTAGTTCTCTACAAAATTGAATTAAAACCAAATATCCAAGATTTTAATTTCTTCTAAAAAATGAGTGGACTTGATCTCTTAAACTTAAGGTGGAAAAAATATATCCCATTTTGGTGTATAAAATACATTTCAAAGATGTTTTTGAAAGTGCAAATAAATGCCCTAGATTTTTTGTAAATTATAAAGTATCAATTGGAATTTTGTGTAAAATTTGTGACTTTTTTGGAATTTGCTACACATTTTTCATATACTATTGTAYCCAAAAAATTGGTACTAGATAAGGTGMGATTTTATATATCCTATYACTTCTTTAKTGTGAACCYTATAATGAAGGTCCAAATCACTTGCCAATTTTTGCATTGCGTAGAAATTGTTTATGTGGCATTGGATTTAAAAATACTATGCACAAGGTTCATACAAAGACAATAGCATGAAGATATAAGCACTTGTTGATTGTGTGTAATCATAATGACCTTGAGTGATGGCTGGTACAGCCACTTTTGAGTGCATTGTGAGTGCATTGTGACACAAAGTGTCACAATGCACTCAAAGTCCAATTTATTTTTATGTAATAAATCCCTCGCCCCCCCCCCCCAAACACTTAATTAAATTTTTTTTTGAACCCCCTCCTCCCCCTCTTTATAATTTTCAGGAAGTAGGAACTGCTCCAAACAATATGGGATATGTTTCCCAATATCCGTATTTGTACATGCATTCATATCTGTATTTGTATCTATATTCATGTCTCTATTCATATCTGTATTTGTGTCTATATTTGTATTTGTATTTGTATTTGTATTTGTATATGTATTTGTATTTGTATCTTATTCGTATCTGTATTTGTATCATATCTGTGTCCGAGATCGCGTCCAAGATCAACGGTTGTGGCGAGGGGTTTGTAATTTTTTTTAAATAAAAAATCAATGGCTCTGGTTATTTACAAGGGAGGGAGGAAACTAATACCAAAATGATTGGCAACCTCTTTTCACTGGATAGTAGTACTYGGTGGTGACTTTAATTTATTCCGTAAGTAGAGCATCCATCTCCCATTTGACTTCCAATTCATTCTTTGAAGAAGGACATTCATTCTTTGAAAGGATTACCACAATTCACTTAGGTTTCTTTTTGCAAAAATTCAAATGAAGTTGTGTTATGTTTGACTTTTTTAAATTCCATAGTTTCCAAAATTATCAATTCTTCAATGTATATTGAATTTGCACAAGTTGAAAGTAGACTACATGCAATTTCTTCCTAGGAAATTTTAAAGGATAAAATTGCACCTCTAAGAAGAAAACCATATATAAATCCATAAATCTAAAAAGTAACATGGATTAAAGATCCTTTTCTAGAAGTTCATGTGTTCATTTGTTTTGTGGATTCTTGCTATCCCCATCTTTCCTCCCCTTTCATCCAAATGGGAATAGAGATAGGGAAAAATTGGCGGGGATGCTCTAATAACCCCACCAAAGGCATTTTCCATCCTATATTGGAAGAAATTCATTTGGGTAGGGAAGAAACTCCCCACSAAGGTCTTCTATCCTTAAAAATTTAGAGAACTGAAGGCCCAATTTCTACAAGAGAGGACATTTATTATTGGAGCATCCCTACCAAAGGCTTCCCTATCTCTATCTCCATTTGGATGAAGGGGGAGCAAAGATGGAGATAGGAAAGGCAAATGCGTATAAGTTTGTCTTTATAGCTTCAACTTATTAATAAATAGAAACAAGAAGAAGTCACAATGACATTGTAGAAATATTAGCAAGGTCAAAGGAACAATAATCCTACAAATTAGTAAAGCACAACTCATGCTACAAGGGAGAAAACAGGTTTTAGGAAAAGTGCATTTGAATTTTGTATCCAAACTCCCATATATGGAATTTGGACCTCTTTCTTCTAAATGTTTTGGGATAGGAAGTGCTAGTGTGTGTGGATCTTCGCTCTCTTGATGGATTTCATCTAGATAGGGATACAGAAGCCCATACCATGGATGCTCTTAGGAAACTCAAAATCACCTTTTATATATGTTTGGGGAAGAGCAAYACTAGTGGGAAGAGCATTTGCTATCCCTATATATGTTCATTCTTCATCCATACTCCACCATCCATCCTTCAAATTAAGTTGTTTGTTTGTTTGTTTTGTTTGTTTTGTTTGTTACATTGAGATCTCCCGGACCGTGCGCCGTACGGTAGCGTGCTTGGTACCGTTGGAAAGCCCTCGGCGAGGAGGGGTGCACGGGCTTGGTTTCGCGGCGTTCCGACTCATAGTGAAAAAATTATTGAATTTCAAAGTTTTTAAGGATTAAAAAATTAGAAAATTACTTTTACTTTTCTTTTGCCTATGGCAACGGCACAGGGCACACTAGTCCATACCATTAAATTAGAATGTTAATTTGTTTGTTTTGTTTTATTTTGTTTGTTACGTTGAGATCTCTTGGACCGTGTGTCCCCACTCACATTTTTGGTATTGTTTGAAAGTTCTTAGCAAAGAGGGGTGCATGGGCTTTGTTTCTTGTTGTTTGGATCTATGGTGAGTAAGTTATAGAATCTTGAAGATTTTTTATGATTTAAAAAATTAGAAAATTACTTTTACTTTCATTTTGACTATGGCAATGGCATAGGGCGGGCACACTAAGTTAGTCAAAATGGAAATAGGGATAGGATTGTTGGGATACTTCACAAAATATAATTCATTGATTGCCATGCCCAGAAACTACCCACCCACGGCACTATGTCCCAAGGGGATTGGAGTTTCCGCCTAGCTGCCCGTGAGGTGGACGTTTTATCACTACCCAAATTCGATTCCAACCACCCCAAGGTTTTCTTGGGAAAAAAAATGGTTGTTTAATTTGTAGCACCTAAACCCTACAGAGCGGAGCAAGTAGAATCACAAGTAGGGTCTAGGCCTGAAGCGGAGTGCCATTAGGCGCATAGCTTCACTACACGCTGTTTAGCGTTTAGGGTGAATATGAAGGGGTAACCCTACTACTAGCTAGGACCTTTTGGTTATATAAAAAAAAATATAAAAAGATTGATGTTACATTACAACTAAGCTTAGGACTCCAATCGTCAAGAAAAATTATACTCTGTAGTTTTTTCCTCAAACAATGAGGGTGGGTGGGCAGGAGGGTGAAATTTTCACCTGCTGCTCAACTAGGCGGAACACCGCATGCCCTTGGGCCGAGGACTGCCCACCACTGCATGAACGGACTCATAACGTATTCACTCCCAAATCCGATAACGTATTAGAACACTTGCCAGAAATTTGAGCCGGAGTTTGAAAATCATCCTCAACTCAGAGAGACTTCTCCTCCAATTGAGACCCCGTGAATCAATTGGACACCCAGAAAATGCTGTTTCTTCCTAAATTTCGTGACACAAAGCAAAGATTACTGAACGCAAAGTGAGTGAATTCGGTCGAGGAGAGTGCAAGTTCCAACGGGGCTTCGTGTCAGGACCGCCCGTCCAGTCGTAGGAGCCAATTTCCGCCAGTCGTAGGTGAATTCAAGGATTACGTATCAACTTCTGGCGAAGTTGCCGTTGGTTTGAGGACGAGATTTCGTGAACTATAAGTGTATTTTCAGGGGGAATTTTGAAATCAAACTGACAGTGGTAAGCAGATTGATCTTTTGCATCTCAAATTCCCCAAATTCTTTCTTACGCTGTGGTGGGTATTCATGAATTGAATCTCTTAGCTTGTGGGAAGAGATCAGAGGCTTAGAAATTTTCTGAGCTGCGTGGATTCTCGCATCCTATCTGACATAGGTTTAGGATTAGGGTTTGCGGCAGCTACTGACGTGCGATTTTGCAATTTGTGGTGTAGTTGCGTGTCCGGGGCGGTAGAAGCGAGAATTCGTGCTACTGGAGTGATTTCTTGGTTGGACATGATCAAGAATTTTGTGCTGCAGCACGTCGTGTGTGCGAATCCAGCGCAAGTGAGGCCACAGCCTCATTTGATTCCAAGGTAAATTCCTTTAGAGATTCATTTTACCCTTCTTTAGAAAATTGAATGTTGCACTCCTTTGAAGTGAACTTCACGATTTCAGATCGACCTTGAGCCATGGCTTTGTATTCTCTGCTGTGGGCAAGGGCTTCGAATTTCATGTCCTAGGCATATGTTGGATTATCAATGACCTTATTTCGTGCACATGCGAACTGATCAATGTGGTTGTGTCTTTCAGGGCATTAGCTTGTGGGAGGACATTAGCAGATCGCTTTGTTACAAGGAGTAGAGCTTTACAAAATCCAACCCTCTCCTATCCGGTTAGTATTTCGTTACTTTGTAATTTCTTTCGAATTCTCTCTTTTTCTTTTTCGTTTCTTCTGGTCTTCGTTGTATCTTCATCTTCAGACTGATTTCCTCTTGGACCGATGAGTGAGAAGGATGTCTGGATGGTCATCTCTGGATCATTGTGTGAYATGGATTCTATGGAGTCTTGCACGAAAATTTTGTTCTTCTAGGTTATAGGATAGAGGATATCTTTAGACAATATKTAGGAATGGTCTTTCCTTGGGAGATCACTATAGGACGATGTAGATATCTCTTTGAGCACAAGAGCTAATCTGTCTTGAGCTGGAATGTATGATGATCTCTTACGCAATGATTCGAAGTGGGAGTTTGTAAACCAATGTTGAAAGAACCGTAGACAACCTCATTTCTATTCAAAGACCTGTGGCCACAGACATTTAGCTAAGTCATGTTCCATGCCTACACCCAACTTGCTCATTGAAGGCCAATTAAGTGTATCAATAGATGAGCTGCTGGTGGTCACACGGGTTAATGTTGGAGGCGGGATCAGGTCCTTTGTATCCTCTGTTTCCTCTCTTCAAGCGCGTCACCCGTCCACCCGTGAGGGTTCTTTTCAGGGACTTATCAAAGCTGCAGAGTCCGAAAAGTGTCCCGATGGATGACTTTCAAGATTACTGTAGAAACAAAGAATGCACCTGATGGTCTAAACATCAGATCATTGTTGGCTCACAATCTTGGTGATAGGCCTCATTCTGTCAGGCTTAACACAGAACCATTGTGGTCTTGTTCTTTTCAGGCGAAACCTTTTAATTGTATCRATTAATGAGTTGCTCTTGGTAAAAGAGTTGAATATTGGAGACGGGATCAGGTCCTTYGCATTCTTTGTATCCTCTTCCTTGTATCAAGCGCCAGTCCACTCGTGAGGGCTCTTTCAGAAACTTAACCATTTTGATTTTGTTCTATTCAGGCGAAACCTTTCTTCACCAAACTTTCAGCAGCCATGAATTCCTCAAAYCAGGATCCACTGCCGAAGTCAGCCCAGGTATCCCGCATGCGTGAAATAGTAGGAACACAACCTCTTCAGAAGGCCTGGGAGCAGCTCTGGAAGGAGAACGTCATTCCCTGGGACGGACAGGGCGTCACTCCAGCAGTAGCGCACCTGCTGAAATCCAACCAACTCCGCGACGGCAAGGTTCTCGTCCCCGGTTGTGGCTCCGGCTACGACGTGGTGGCCATGGGCAGCCCCACCCGCACCGTCACCGGCCTCGACATCTCCCCCACCGCCGTCCRACAAGCGCAGCTGTTCGCGGAGAAGTCCCCGCAAGCCCAGTTTGTGCAGTTCCAGAGTGGCGACTTCTTCACCTTTGCTCCTGCGAGCAAATTCGACACGGTGTTTGATTATACTTTTTTCTGTGCGCTGGATCCGAGCATGAGGCCACAGTGGGCGGAGAAGATGGCGGAGCTTCTGGCGTTGGATGGGGAGCTGATTACGCTTATGTTCCCGTTGGATGAGCATGAAGGAGGACCCCCGTTCTCAGTCTCTTTGGAAGCGTACGAGAAGGTGTTGGCTCCGTGGGGGTTCCGTCTCGTCAGCTGCGATGCGAATGTTCCCAGTGCGGAAGGACGACGAGGGCTGGAGAACCTYGCTCGTTGGGAGAGAGTCGTGTCCAAAGCTTAAGGTAGGAACACCGCCCAAATTACCTTTTAATACTATTCCTGTCATTGATAGTCCTGTTGGCGAATGGAAGTGGATTCCCTATGCAGCAAAGAATGTGCTATTTGGACACCATATGCAAAAGTTATGAACTGCAAAAGTTCTCTTGTTGGATCTTCTAAAATTGCTTCTTTGCCTACAGGTACGTATTGATTGATGAGGGATGCACCGCACACCAAGCTGAACAGCTGATCAAGTGAAGCTTTTGAGTCCCTGGCGATGTTGGGTATCCCTTCCTTAATGACAAGGTATTCAGTTTCACGCACAAGAGTTTAACATGCCTTACAGATTTGTTAGTGACATAGATTCATTGAACCGGCTACCGGTATCGATTGCTGATTGAAATGTAAGAAAGAAACATTCTTCTAAAGGACTGGACAGAGCAAAGTGTTTAGTTCGAACTATTTTTCAGATGAAGTACAAAATTCTTTCCAGAAGAGAACTTGAATTTTGTCATTGTGTCTCTTCAAAGCGAGTTGTTTTGACCCATATTCTTCATCCTCGGATGCTTCCTTGCTTTTAGCATGACTGTTTCCGAACTTCCTCCTCAACTTCTTACCCCGCAGTGGTGCATCACGTTAGGGTGAGGGTGTCAGACCTTGCAATTCCGGAACCGCTATTTGCAGCTTTTGTTACCAAGTCGGGCACCAAGCGATTCCATGATTTGGAACARATTGCAGTTCATCAGTTGAACTTTTGCMACAATCAWCASCCMCAAAAGAGTAGTCATGYCCTCCGATCCAGAATCTTTAGAGTGTTTGGTAAAATACASATCAGCAAATTGTTGTGAAAGGGGTTAAGTAGAATCATTCTAAAATTTTTGCTACTGAAAGAATATATTATAAAATTTTAAAAGCAACGTCCTAAACGTCCGTACAGTAAACTTAGTAGGAAACAACACCTTTAGGACCTTGAAGCAACAAAGAGTCATGAATAAAAGCATCCTTGGAATAGGCACTTTGATAATCGTGAAGTTCTAAATAGGAGACTTGGTGTTTTCACTTGCAAATTTAATTTGCAATTAATTAGGCAAAAAAATAGGTGTTTATTTTAGATACTTGTGAGTTTATGGTGCGACTACCTTAATGTGAATAAAAATATATATAATGGCTACGGAGATTCATTAATCTACAACTTTCTTATTTAGACTACAATTCAATCATCCACATATCACCATAATTGTAATGAGAACTACCAAATTATTGATTCCTCTTCAAACCCCAACACCTACTTGTGTGTAATGTACACAAAAGATTCCTTAAAATTCCATATATGACCAATCCTATTGGGTGTGCATAATCTTCAAGAATTAATTTACATTCCAAAAACTATTCTTTAGTTTACCCAATTTTGGAATCAATTAGCAACCCATAACTTGCTTAGCCCTAAGATAAACTCAACTAAATCTTGGGTTTATTCAATTGATGATACCAATAGGGTTTACTACTTTACTTGACAAATCATATACTAGGATTTATATTATGGGCCATGTATTTTTATTTATTTACTTGGGCACACATTGAATTTTATTTTAATAGCAAAAAGCAAGTACAAAAGTAAACCACTGTTAAATGCTCACCAATGAAATAACAACTGACATATTAAGACATGACTGGCCTAGGATTCATCCAAAAAACTTTGTTATCCTCCTTGGTGGAAATAGAACCCCATTTAATCAATTCTCAAAACAAGCTAAAGCCACATTCTAAGAGTCATGTTTGTTCTTGATTTTACTAGTGGGTTTATCCCAAGCAATACGATTACAACATATAAAAATATCTTGATCTTTTCCGACCTTGGTGTTGCTTGTTGAAGACAAAATTATTTTGGGAAGTCCAAAGTATCCAAAACCCAATCCTACAAATAGAAAGGCACTTAAAATTAATAAGAATAAATTTTCAAGCAAAGGATTCTATATTTTGGTTTATTTACACAATGTTGTTGACCAACAATGGTCATCCCCCTCCTTGGGAAGGTATTTTGCTAGATACCTAGGAAGATAATAGCTCTTATTTCAAGAATTGCAGGTGGTTGAGTAGGCATAGAAGACAATTTTGTTCAATGTAAGAGTTTCCTTTTCAAAAGTGCAACTAAAGGGATTCTATATTCTTTAATTGGTAAACAATAGAAATAGTCATTCACCTCCTTCAAGAAGCAATTTTTTATTGAAGAATAAGAAATTGGTGAGAGAATTGAGGAGCCATTGTGGGTAGAGAAGGTGAAACATCCCTTTTTTGCTATTGGAGCATGGAGAATAAAAAACTGGAGAATGTGTTACGTACAAAGCTGGATGGGGGTGAGATTGGGCCCAATCAAAGAGGATGAAGTTGGTAACAACTTTGACGACTATGAAGTTGACAACAACAACGGTGAAGGTAGGTATTGAAGGGATGAAATGGCGGAGAGCAATATTGAAATAATTTCTTCAAGAACGATTCAATCATCATTTCTGGAGGAAAAGAAGCAACACTCTAAATTCTCAAAGAATTGGAGCTTTGCCTCGCATGAACGGCTGTGGTGAATTGGCCTCTTTGCTCAGCCCTCCAATTCATTCTAGGGTTGCAAGGAAAATAAAAATCTCCCTATTTGGGGCTTGATTAATTTACCTTACACACCTCCATAGCTATTTTGGGGCCTCGGAATTCAAAAATTGCAAATCGTATCATGCATGGAAAATAAAAAAGTTCAAAGTTTTCCCAAGAGGCTTAGCGAGGGGCCAGCTCATTCCGGCCCCATGAATTGCCAACGAGAAAATTGCATACTCCGAGAATTGCAACCGTGGTGAAGGTGTAACTATCCTAATATAATAATAATGTTATGCAATGGATCCTCAGTTTGGTTAACCCTTAGAGGACAGACCTATCACCACGGGGAGAGGCAGGGTGCAATATGTAGTGTTTGACCGAGGGGAAAAACACTATTCACGCACATGTTCAGCTTTGGAAAAATTGTACAAACCAATACTTGATGCTACCCATTCAAAAATTGCAAGAAAGACATCGTGGCACAAAACACTTTCATGTGAAAATCTTTACTATCTTCATAGTATCAGGGCTATATAAAAATATGAAAGCAATTAAAGACACTAAATTCGACTTCCCATGATGATTGACATATGTGTGGTCACTTTCACAAAAAGAACGGATGAAGATTGGCAAGTATCCACTTAGCAGTTAATTTTTTGGTCATCCAAAGGACGCAAAACGTCCACCTCGTCCTTCAAGGGTTAACTCAACCGACKGGTCCTAACCTTAGGGTTATCTCTGCTGGGTCTCGAGTTAACCTTAACGGGTCCTGCAGTTCCCGCAGCAGCTTCGCCATCAAGCCTTTCCCMTGCACTTCCTCTCGCAGCAGCGCCTGGCTAGCCAATACTTGAGTTCAATTCTTCTCCTGCCCCTTGGTTGCAATTTCCGCGAGTTGAAGAATTACCGCGGCCAATGCGCACGAGCTTGCAGCCCGCCTGAGCTCTAGACGACGGACGCAGGCCACATGGACACCGAGCTACGCATTGCTTTTGTAATTGCATGTTGCTTTCGCATATATCATGCTTTTGTCACCAGTCGTCGTTTCCYTCTCAGGCGCTTTTTGCTTTTGTGAGGCGCGGATGCAAGCATTATGGAGTGACGAGTTGGTGTCAGAGAATGGCTTTTATCGTGAACAATGACCCTCTCCGATTCTGTCGCTAATCTTYTCTTCTAGTACTGCTTTGTATGTGAGGCATTTGATCGTTCTTTAGATACTTTTTTCGTCGTGAAGCATAAGCTCAGACTTTCGTTCGAGCTGAGACCGTGAACATGTAAGTTTAAGACTGTGTACAGTTCTGTCAACGAGTAACGAACATCGGATTCTCGCAAGATGAGTTGAACGGTTTCGTTCCTCTTGCAAAGCTGGTGTGTAATTCTCGGAGGAGTGCATGTAGACTCGCGTTGCATTTGTGATTAAATGCTGCTTCAATTTCGTCTGGTGCTTCTGACTCGATTTGAACATTCTCTGYCAGGCGCTGCCACGGATGCTGAMGTTGTGATGAASTAGTTGGGRTAAGAGAATGGMAWTGAAGTCGGCTCACTCGAGAGATAAGCATTCGTTAAGAACGACTTCSTCCGCATCYGYCACTAATTTTGSTYCTAGGACGGCGACAGTAGAGAGATAACGTTAGATTATTCTTTAGGTCTTACACTGTCGTGAAGCGTTGACGCAGTGTTCGTTCGGGGTGAAATAGTGAAGATRCATGTGTGCGGTTCAGACACCGAGTTCTTGTAGCGATGCGCTGCCTTTGGAGCTGTCCGAGAAGAGTTAGCGATTTCATTCCCCTCGCAAAACTGGTACATATCCTGGAGGAGTGCAGAGGCTAAGAATTGCATCTGTGATTGTATGCTGTTTTTGTGTCGTGCTTTTCACTGAATTCGTCKATTCTTTCTCAGGCGCTTCTTCTTCATGAAGCCGCGGATGCAGGCGTGGCGGAGTGTAAGTCGGGGTAAGAGAATGGCCTGCAGGGGACGAGCRCTTATGTYACTGAGTTTTCGTTTCAGCGTTTTATTGCTGCGTCTTTAGACACAGATGATTTGAGGTTTAGTCATCGTCGTGCAGCATAGTTACAGACGAAACGTAGTAAGAGAGTGAACGAACGCTTCAACAGGTTGTTGTAGCCTTGCGCTCTGTTGTCCTTGCAAGAACAGACGGCGGCTTCGTTCAGCTTGTCCAGCTGGCGTTCCCCAGAGGAGGTATAGCTCAGTGGTAGAGCAATCGGCTGCAGTCCGATAGGTCATCGGTTCAACCCCGATTGCCTCCTTGCTTTATAGCCAGCCCCTCGTTTTGCTTTCCAACCGTCGATTTCGCTTCTCGGGATTCTCAAAGCAGCTCAGTAATCTTTCTTGGTGAGCGTGAAGGATAGAAGTGTCGGGCGGAGACTGAAATGATGTCAGTGTTTTGGTACTCTTGCCGAAAGGACGGTGTGCGTATAACTCGAGTGAGCTGGCTTTTGATGTTCTAGCAAARCGCAAGACCTTGTGAGCGAAGCATCACTTTCATACTAAGTATGTGATTCATAGTGTCTGTTTTACTTRCAACTCTCGATCGCTCTCAGAATTCTCAAAACCGCCGAGGGCAGCTATGCCAAGTGAGGGTAACGGTTGAGTCTAGGGCGAATGATGTCAAGATTTTGGCGCTCTTGTTGAGAAGGCGTCAATAAGTGTACAACCATGTGTGGTAATCAGCACTTGTTAGTATGTCGCCTCTGTTGGCAGTGAGTGGAGTTTAGATACTTAGAGCCATGTGGTTTCTTTGCGTTTGAGAAGGTGGGAATGCTTAGCCTTGTAGGTCTTGCGGTGCTACTCTCCTTCATTTGTTCCCGCAAAAAATAAAAAATGCGCAGCCCTAGTTGAATGTAATACTGGATCTAGTGTCATCGTGAAGGCGAGCTTACTCCACTACCGGTTGGTCTCTTCTTGTGCGTGTAGGGCGGACTACCAATAACAGCCGAGGAAACCTTCCCAATTGCTAGGTGATTAGCCCATGCGTCGTCTCATCTCTTCGCTCGACGTGGAATTCAAAAGTTATAGATTTCATTTCTTCCCGGAGCGGAAGGTGCACTTCGCTGGTTTCTAGTCTTGATACTGGAAGTTGGAAAATGTAATCACATGTATGGGATGCTAGATTCTGTACACCTATTGGTTTTGCTGTAGCTTCATCGAACTTAGAACTTAGGAGTAGGCAAGTTGCTACATGTACTAATTTTTGGAACTGTATTTTCTCAATCCGATTCRCAGGTTCTTGGCAGCAGGTGGCTTGATGTTCCGAAGAAAACAGCCCTTGATGTCGGCACGACAGTGGCCTGTGGATGCACACGGCCAGGTTGAGTGGAAATACCTAACCCTGCACTCGGCGTTCATCGAATCCTTCCAATTCTGGGTTTCCGAACCTTGGAACTGGATAGGGGATGTAGCTCAGATGGTAGAGCGCTCGCTTAGCATGCGAGAGGTACGGGGATCGATACCCCGCATCTCCACACCCACCACGCCTGGTTCGGGGACAGGCTTCTATAGCTCAGTTGGCTAGAGCACCCGTTTAGTAAGCGGGAGGTCCTGAGTTCAACTCTCAGTGGAAGCATTTTTCTTTTTCTTTTTGTCGTGTTCATCACCAAATTTGCCGCAATCGCATTTTTAGATTGTTGTCTGCGCAAAAATTGGCTAACTGTCAAGTTCAAAGGTGCCTCTTAAGCTTTCAGTGTTGAACTTTGAAGTTTGCATAWTGAAATCATCATCTTTTGTTTCAAGAAATTTTCGTCTATTGCATGGATTTTGTTGGTTCAATTTTATACATTTGAATATGCTGAATCATGCATTGGTTTCCCAGGACATGAATGGATCAGGAGAATATCCATGATGGACGGTGTTGGAGATCGTTGAAGCTCGTTGAAGCTTATTGAAGCTCGTTGAAGCTTATTGAAGCTCGTTGAAGCTTATTGAAGCTCGTTGAAGCTTATTGAAGCTCGTTGAATTTTTTCATCGTTGCTGTAGTCCTACTCCTGCCTGTTTCAGTTGTGAACTTAGAATTAATTTCTTGTCTACATTGTGAAACCTAACTTCGAAGCGCTTCGTACCCAATCAAGGTAAGAAACTCTCACTTGACTTGGAGTTGCTATATTTTGCACAACAGGTCGATTCTAGAATCACTCGCCATTGCAGTACTCGCAAATGGTGTTCTGGTAAATGCTTCTTCGTTATTCTCCAAATTTCCTTAGAAATTGGATAAGCTGGAATTTGGATTCTAACTTGCAGGAGTCAAGAAGATGATCTACTGTAGATCCCATTTAGCRATTCTTGAACTCAACCAAACATGGTACCATGTAAGAGCGTAGTGTGAAATGGGTGCGTCTCTTCCATAGGTTTAGTTTAGTGAGATTAAAAAATGTGATAATAGAGAAGGCGACATTATAGAGGTTTGGTTCACATGAGTAACAAGCCAGCAACCTCCCATCGTAATCTTCTGAAGGACAGTCAGCTGTACGACAGTAGTGGACAGTGGGATCATATTGCCATGTGTCGTGAGCCAGAGTTGCGGAATATGACCATGCTCTGTGCTGAATCCAGCCATCACTTCTGCCACGTGTCAAAGCGCAAGCGGCCCCCACCTAGTCTCTGACACCGGCGTTTGCATAAGATTCTCTCTCCCTGGCCTTCTCCCCACGCAAATCGACGAGGAACTCGAACTAGTTGGGCTTTTCTGAATCAGGAGTTCGGCTTCGTTTTGATCGCATCTCCGATTACAATTTGATCAGGTGGGTGTCTCCTTTCTTGGACTTTCCCTCTTGTCTTAGAATTCTGTTCCTATTGTTTGCACTTCTTTTGGCRATTACCTTTGTTTGATGTGGGTGAAGTGGGATCGTCTGGATCGGATGCGAATTTTCTGGTGCAAGTCGATAACGTGGTTTTGAACGSTAGAAATGTGATATATTTTTKRACAAGGGAKTTGGTAGYRCWCTGTTCTGAAGGATGTAAACCTGAAGTTTTAATTTGGTTTGAACCGCGTTTGTGACTTTGGAGACAACAGTTGTCGTGCCAGCACAGGAACAGGTTTTTGAATGGTCATGGTGGAAAATTTGAGCATTTCGATAGAGTTCTTGTACCGTGTTTTTTTGTTTATTGATATCTGTCAATGATATATGTAATTATTTAGGAGTAGAAGAGTGAATCCGCTGTGCAGACCCAGCGATCTGTTTGGTATGGAATGCGACGAAGTGTAWTCACAAACCTGAAGATTAATTAGGKGTCAATCCTRAGGACAAGGCCCGAACAYCCTTCAAAGTGAGTAGGATTTGTGATTTCGTAGTTAATTGATTYATCGGGTGATCATSTGATTCCAGGACTGTGCGTTCGTACTCTGGTTTCCTATTCTCTGGAAGGTTCTCAGATGGACAAGGAAAAAGATGCTGGCCGTACCGAGTCAGAGACGATTGAGGAAACTCCCGTGAAAGGAGAACAAGATACACTTACCAAAGAAAGCACAGAGGATCAACCCAAGACGGAAGATGTGCTCACAACAGTGATGATTGCTGTAAACGAGAGCAGCAAAGGCTACCCAAACCCCTCCATCAGCAGCCGTCACGCATTCGAATGGGTTTCTAAGAATCTTATCAAGCCTTGCTGTGCGAAGCAATACAAACTGCTCATTTTGCATGTACAAGTGATCGATGAGGATGGTGAGCTCACCTCAGCTGCTCTATTTCAAGTTTTCAATCCTTTTTAAAGATTTTATCAGCTGTGGCATTGTGTATCTTCTGTTTTAGATTCTTTAATGGGTTGTTTCTTCATAACATTCTGAAGTAGTATTCTGCTTACACCGTTTCCACTACACTCGACTCTCTTTAATGCTACGCTCTTCAATTGCGCAGTCTCAGAATTTCTTAGAATACACACTGATTCGAAATCTTCCACATGTCAAGTTGAGAACATACATGAGAGTGCATGTAGATTCCCATTTGTCTTCCAAGGCAGTGTCATTAGAAAGGGTTGAGTGTAGAGCACAAAAAGAATTTGGAGCACTATAATATTGGAATTCAGGATCAATCCTGCTAATCTAACATCCAAAGTAGTAGCCTTATGATTAGCTTCTCCACGTTGACCTAGATCTTTCACGAATCATCATCATCATCGTCGCATAATTCACGAGAATCTCATCTTTGCAGTTAAGCCATGAACTTATTGCGCTGGCCAGCTTTTTCATTGATTCCAGGACTGTGCGTTCGTACTCTGGTTTCCTATTCTCTGGAAGGTTCTCAGATGGACAAGGAAAAAGATGCTGGCCGTACCGAGTCAGAGACGATTGAGGAAACTCCCGTGAAAGGAGAACAAGATACACTTACCAAAGAAAGCACAGAGGATCAACCCAAGACGGAAGATGTGCTCACAACAGTGATGATTGCTGTAAACGAGAGCAGCAAAGGCTACCCAAACCCCTCCATCAGCAGCCGTCACGCATTCGAATGGGTTTCTAAGAATCTTATCAAGCCTTGCTGTGCGAAGCAATACAAACTGCTCATTTTGCATGTACAAGTGATCGATGAGGATGGTGAGCTCACCTCAGCTGCTCTATTTCAAGTTTTCAATCCTTTTTAAAGATTTTATCAGCTGTGGCATTGTGTATCTTCTGTTTTAGATTCTTTAATGGGTTGTTTCTTCATAACATTCTGAAGTAGTATTCTGCTTACACCGTTTCCACTACACTCGACTCTCTTTAATGCTACGCTCTTCAATTGCGCAGTCTCAGAATTTCTTAGAATACACACTGATTCGAAATCTTCCACATGTCAAGTTGAGAACATACATGAGAGTGCATGTAGATTCCCATTTGTCTTCCAAGGCAGTGTCATTAGAAAGGGTTGAGTGTAGAGCACAAAAAGAATTTGGAGCACTATAATATTGGAATTCAGGATCAATCCTGCTAATCTAACATCCAAAGTAGTAGCCTTATGATTAGCTTCTCCACGTTGACCTAGATCTTTCACGAATCATCATCATCATCATCGCATACTTCACTAGAACCTCATCTTTGCAGTTAAGCCATGAACTTATTGCGCTGGCCAGCTTTTTCATGACCAGTTGGGTGATTTCAGGATTGAAAGAATTGGATAGCGTGTATGCTAGTCCCAGCGACTTCCAGCATTCGAGGCATGAAGAGCTTGTCAAAGGAAAAGCTTTGATTCAAACATTCGTCAAACAATGCCACGACAAACAGGTACTTTCTCCTCAAGAAGACTTATTACTTTACTAAGTACATTGACACCCAACCCTCTCTTATTGCACACTCTGTAATTGTGCATTCCCTGGATATCCCAGAATCTCTCATTTCCTGTTCAAATCTGAAGGGAAGATTCCACGTGGCATATAAGAATGCATTTTAGAAGCCCATTTGTCTCCCGTGCAATGCGATTAAAGAGGGTTGAGTGCAATCTTGTCTTTCTTTCAAAATAAATTGCTAATTATCAATCTGTCTCAAGTTTGGGTGTGACACTTGACATCACTTTCTAGAGGGTGGTTCTTAATCCTAACAGTAGCTGAATGTAATGACTGCAGATTGAGTGTGAAGGATGGATAAAGAAGGGAGATCCAAAGGACGTTATTTGCCAGGAAGTTAAAAGAAAAAATCCCGACTTACTAGTGTTGGGCTGTCGTGGCCTTGGAACCTTGCAAAGGTAATGCACAATATATGAAATATTCCCTGATGCATTAGAACTCCAGTCTTTTTTCTTTCTAATGCCGACTTGTATGCACAAACCTTCGTAAAGGAGATATCAATAATTATTTGAAGTTTACTTATAACATTTCTGCTGAGCTACGAGTCTGTCAGAATTCAAATTAGGACTTATTGATTGATAAAATAGCGGCTGATAAACTGATAATCACCTTGCCGTTTACGCTAAAGATCCGGTGACATTTTCTCTCCACATTTTTCTATTCATCTGGCGGAGGCTTGTCATTAAGGTTGATTACTTCATAAGATCCCCAATAACATCTAACGTAATCAAAAAGGTGTAATACACTAGCAGATTCTCACATACTGGATTTGGCCCTCCAATTATAAACTGAATTTTGGGGGATTTATATTGGGTGGCGCTTTTTTCAATCACGATACAAATGGCTGAAATTGAACTGTTATAAAAGGACCCAAAATCCAGTTTATATATTGAATAAAAGATGAAATTTATTTGGTTCAACTCGTTTGAAGCCTTAAAGTTATATGAACGCCAACCCTGATTTTACTAGTTGCATCTGCTCCGTAGTAGAAACTCTTTGTTTTATTTTAACGTGTTTTGAAATAATTGAGACAAACATTTAAAAATTTCTTGAGACTGACGYGGATTGAAATTGCTTGTTGGGCAGAATATTCGTTGCTGGAGTGAGCTCGTATGTGACCAAACACGTGGATTGTCCTGTCATTGTGATCAAGCGAGATCCCAAGGACATTCCTGAAGACCCCATGGATGATTAAATTTCCGTGGTTTACCGTTTGTCTGCAGGTTTTATTATCATGCTCATTGTAATTTTTACGTAGACTGTAAATACATATATTTTACTCTTTGGTCCATATATTAGCAACTGCGACCATCTCTCGCACTGCTAGAATGTCCTACAGTTGCAGCTTCGATAAAGAAGCTAGAAGACCAACGTTAAACCTAATCTTGAGTCTTTCTGGGTAGTGTTTAGTGAATCTCTAAACGTGGCAGTTTTAGTATGCCCTACCTTATTGTTTATAATGACATTTGTTGTCACTATAAATAAATCTAAAATAAAAATCAGATATTCAATAGGAAATCTTACTTTTTGTAGTGGATAACATTGTCTAGAACCTCCAGCTTTTAGAGATTGTATACATACACTAAATATAATTTTTATTTCAATTAATGCCCAGGAGAAAAAGTTATGGCACAAAAAGCCCAAATTTTAGTTAATCAGGTAGGAAAAAACCCTCAAAAAAACATAAAATAAAAACATGAAATAAAAACATAAAATAAAAAAATAAAATAAGATTGTTTCATATAGATTGAATTTTTAAGCTAATAACTTGTCTCCTTCACTTTAAATGCTAATATCTTGCAATCTACAAGGTCAAAGTTTTTGAAATTTCTTTCACATATTCTTCCACTAACATAATATGCTCTAAAAGCGCCCATGTCCTTGAAATTGCCCCTATAAATAATTGTAGAATGGATATGAGGTGATCTTTAACCCCTAAAGGACCAAGGCCTTTTTCTATGAAAAAACACTCAAAACTGCCATTTCTACAACAAAGAGTAAAAAAAATTGGAAATTGTTTTTTTTGCAAATCTAACTGTAGGATCTTACACCTAACTAGTATGAACATGTGTGGAAAAAAATTCAGAATTTTTAACTACATTGATTGCAAGATATCTGCATTTAAAGTGAAAAAAACATGTTTTGAAGCACATTGCGGGACTAGATTATTTGACTTTGAACCTTTTTAACTTTAATTTTTTGCACTACAGAGTTTTGAGCTTTAAATCTTTCTTTTGGAGAATTGAATTGAGAATCTACCGGGGGGGGGGGGGATAAAAAATAAAAATTTGTTAAATAGGAGTAGGTACAAGATAGAAGGAAAATTTAAATTATTAATATCTCTAAGGTGGAATTAAAATGCACTAATCCCAATGGTGAGATTGTTCTAGCAAGAAAACTAAACCATGTGGAACCTTTATTTTCTTAAAATTGTAAAAATTTCATTCAGAATTGAATCCTACAAGTTATTTTGTCAAAAAGATCCTCTAATTGTCTGAAAAATAAGATTGTCCATAACTTTCTCATAACAAATCCAAATGGAATGAATCAATGCTTTCCATGTAGACAAAAATATAAACAATAAGAAAAAAAATTCAAAAAAAACATTTCAAATTTTTCAAATTTTTTTTTGCTACCCCCTCTCCCCCTCCACCCACCCCCACCCCCACCCCCTCTCCCTTGTGTTGACTTGTTTTGGGCATAAATTTTGTTCCCAGGCACCAATTGAGAAAAAAAAAAATATTTATATGAAGATAATTAGTTTTTCTATCATCAAAAAAAGTTTAAAAAATAGGGACAAAAATTGAGATTGTAGGTACATGCCCGAAATCTACCATGGTCCTTTAGGGGTTAAATGGATCATATTCACCATTGAGTGAATCAAGAAAAACTTCTTTTTTTATTTCAAGAGCCAATCATTGTCTTTCATTTCCTCCCATCTCTTTACAAGTTGCAAGTGGACACATTATGGAAGACCTATGGTCACAAATAGGTGCCTATGCCCCAAATCTTTGGAAATTCATATGTAATTCAAAAATCCTTGGAAGAATCTGAAACCACTTGTGCTAACTTCCACATCCTTTTTTCTTTCTCTCAAAAATGAGCTAAAATTATTACTGTTCACTGAAACCTATGGAAAAAGTGGACCAGCCCTTAAATGGTCGCTTTTAGAACATACTACATTAGTCTAGATCAATTTCTTACGGATACATGTGCAAAAAAAACATTGAAAACATTTTTTTTTCATTACCATAGACATGGCAGTTTTGAGTGGTTTTCGATGGACAAAAAAACCTTGGGACTTTAGGGGTTAAAAAGGAGGAGACGAAGTCATTATTTTCATTACTGTTTAAAAAGTGTCATTCTTTTGACAATTTTTCCCTGAAATAAACCCCCCGTGGCCTTCACGTGGGTTAAAATATTTCAATAATATGAAACTTGCTCAGATGCACTGTCCCTCTTTTTACAAAGTAGTTACCACGATCAATGGGGTTGGACTGATGGCCCAGTGGCCCAGTGGCCTAGTGGGGTTCCAATTGAGTATGAGACACTTTAATTTCTGGGTTCTCATGGTTCCACTGTCAGTCTTTTTACTCACTCAGTCAGTCATCATATTCAACTTATTTCCCGGTTTCCCCCCCTCAGTTGACATAAAATAACTTATCTGAGAACAGACAAACTAAAGAGCAATTCTGCATCCCTCCAAACATCATGGAAACCAGCCTGCCAAACATTGATCTTTATTATAAAAAATTGAAAAAAAAAAACACAAAAAAAATCAAAATTAAAAAATTAAAAATTAAAAATTAAAAAATTAAAAAATCATCGATAGCTTGATAGTACTGGGTTTTTTTACCTTAGATGAAAAATTGATGATTTCAAAACAATGTGATTCACCACATAACATTCTTAACCCTTAAACGCCGTCGCGGACGTTTATTGTCCTTTCGATGACAAAAAACTCATCTGGTGAGTGGACACTCACTAATTTTCATCCGTTCTTTTTTTGAAAGTGACCACACATATGTCAATCATCATGGGAAGTCAAATTTAGTGTTTTTAATTGCTTCTATATTTTTTGGTAGCCCTAATTCTACGAAGATAGCAAAGATTTTCACATGAAAGTGTTTTGTTCCACGCTGTCCTTCTCGCAATTTTTGAATGGGTAGCATCAAGTATTGATTTGAACAATTTATCCAAAGCTAAACATGTGTGTGAAGAGTGTTTTTATTGAAAATCTTGTGTGCTACTTCATCCTATTTTACTTTGATGGAAAAATCAATTTTAAACCAAAATTAAAAGCAGATTGTGGGGTCCTGAGAGGATTGTGGAGCAGCCCCTGATCTGCCCACATCCCAGCCCTGCCCCCGAAAGAGGCTCAGTGGGATACTGTGTCTAACCACCCCCTCTGTAATGACACCAAAATTTTAATTAGCACCAAGTGCGAACGTACCATAAGGTAGATTGCTCTTAAAGCGACCATTTAAGAGCTGATTGCATTTCGGGGGAAGCTAAACTCCTTGAAACAATTTTCAATAAATTTTCATATGAAGGAAAAAGGAATTGGCATCTAACCCAAGTCGTTTCATATTTTTCGGACCTTCCAGGAATTAGTTACAAATTTTTTAAGTTGTCATGTAATGGTCACTAAAAGCGACCACCTCCTGAAATGTACATTGCTGATATATTAAAGAAAACAAAATGTACCTCTGCATCATGATCGCTTCTAGAGCATGGGCGCTTCAAGAGCAATCTATCTTAGTTGGGTAACATGTAGTACATAAAATAATTTATGGCACAGTCACTAAGAATTCTGGTAGATGGACCAGAGATAAGGTAATGTAGTAGTCTGCTCTTAAAGAGACCATTTAACCCTTCATCGCCTAAGGTTTAAATGTGTCTACAAGCATCCTTTCTTTTCAAGTGCTATAAGTGTAAATCTCAATGAAGTATGAAAATTTCAACTGTACAATCTTGTAGTGTGCATGTTGTAGATGGTGAGAATCAAATTTGAGGTCATTTGACCGTAAAGATGTTTCAGTGTTGAAAAAAGATGTTGAAATTTTCTTAAAAACAAATTTGGAGGTGAAATTGATTTCTAAACGTACTCAAATGAAAATACGTTAAACCACAAAGTGATTCAAAACCAAAAGATAAACACTTCGGTGAAAAAAAATATCATTCAATTGACTCATTGTGCCTACAAAATTGTCTGGAAATATCAAAAAACAATGAAGAAAGTAGCAAAAAATCACATCTATGGCTGAACCTCCTTCTACTAAAATGCTTTGCAGCCACTCATAACTTCTTGGATTGAAATGAAATTTTAACCACAAAAACTAGACTAGTATGCGCAACGCTTCCAACAAAAATTATTGAAAAAGGATCATATAGGAAGAAGTTATCAGCCACCAAAGTTCACTTAAATGCAAGAATGTCTAGATTTTGAAATTTGATTTGCTCCCAAACATTCAAAACAACTTGTATTGGCATGAAACATTTACCACATTAACTAGACCTTTATGGGAACAAAACCCAACAAATTTTATTGAATACAAACATTTGATGAAAAGGTTACAAGCCCCCGAAGTTGCAGCCATTAGAATGCAATGTGGTGACCTCAAATTGAACCTTTGAATTTTGAATTTCTCTCAAAAACTCAATACATCTTGGATTGACTTGAAAATTTTACCACTTAAACTAGACTATATGCACAACGTTTCCAACAAGTTTTTGTGAATTTGGACATTGGATGCAAAAGTTACAAGCACTTTGAATTTGACTGTCAGACTATGTGAGGACACTTTTTATCCCCTCCTGCGATGAAGGGTTGAAAGTTGATTGCGCTTTTAGGGAAGCTTAACTCCTTTAAACAATTTTCAGTAGGAATAATAGGAAGAAAAAAGGAATTGGCATCTAACCCAAGTCGTTTCATATTTATTCGAACCTTCAAGGAATAGTTACATATTTTTGAAGTGGTCACTAAAAGCGACCTCCTCTTGAAATGTACCCTGCTAGTACATTGAAGAGAGCAAAATGTACCTCTATATCATGATCGCTTTTTAGAGCATGGGCGCTTTACAAGTAGACTACCTTACGGTAATTTCAAGAGCCATAACATTGTTTAACGAGCAGAGGAGCATCCCTAGGTGGAGTTATAATTCCCCCCAAGATACTTAGGGAGAGAATTAATTGACCCCTAAATGCATGAGGTACCAAATTTATTTTTTGACAACACTTTGAATTTAAAATAAAACTAAACAAATCGCTATTTTCAAGTAATTTATATTTTTGAGTTTTTTTGTTTAAAGTCTAGTTTTAGTATCAACATTCTGATTTTGAATATGATTGATTATGTTTTTTCTATTCAAGATTTTGTGCAAGGGCGTCCATTGCAATCTTGACTTTCCGTAGTGTTGAGGGCTCTTGGAAATGGTGCCTCAAGTACACTAGATCTTGGAGAAAAATCACATTAGAAATTCATTTGAAAAAATTGTAGAGTAGATTTTGAGAATCCATAAGTTGATTGGGGTTATGCATGTGAGGCCCTTTAACCTCATATTTTTTTGGTGACAAACTTTTTTGATTGGACATGTGAAAAGAGGATTGAATGACCCATGACCACGGGCAGCATCTGCGGGCAGTTCGTCGATATTTCCTGCCCGCTGCCCGCTGCCTGCGACCACCTCTACCAGCCAAGACGACCACCATCTTCCGGTACTTCCGATCAAGCGGCATTCGCGCTTCTCTCACCCTTTGTCACGCACTTCAGCAGCGTCTCCCCCTTTCCTCACTTGCCGATCGAATACACACTTCACAAGCACAGCAATCGCTCAAAAATCTCTACAGCATTCCGATCCCAACGAAACCCACTTTGAATATTTCTCGCACACTCGTCAACCAAGGATGAGATCGACAGTTTTGCAACCCAGCAGTAATGAGTCTCTCCTGGATGTTGTCAGGGAGCAAACTCGGTGATGAACCAGCGAGCATCTTGTTGTTCTTTCTTTAGCACATCGACTCCCGTGGCTGAATTTTCCAGAAATTCCTCAAAGAATTTGGCCTTCTTCTCTGAAAATTTGGGTTTGTCTTTGTGAAATTTGTTGCTGGGGAGTTTGTTGATGGAATTCTGAGTCTGAGATTGGAGGAATTTCGGTTTGCAAGAGCGAGAGAGTATGTTTCTCAGTTTAGGAGGATCCCGTTGGAGGGCCGCGCAAGTGCAGCAACCGGGCAATGCGCAGTTGCACTCACCGGGTTCGTTGTCACAGGAGTTGAGTTCGGTGCGAGAGGATCCTCTGCAAGCGCTCGCATCCGGGAAGTATGCTCCGTCTCAAACTTCTCCTCTAGTTTCCCCAGCTTGTAATTACACCAGCCCCGAGCAGCCTGTTCCAAGGAGCTTGTCTGGTTCTCCGAAATCCATTCTATCCTATTACAAGCAGAATGCGCCTTCGCTGTCGAGGGAGTTGAGTAGCGACAGTGCCGTTTCGCTCCCCGGGGGCGAGGAGGCGATGTCGCGCGACTGCACTCTGTTCGAGCCCACACGGCGCTCGCAGGCGCTCGATTTGGCCAAGAAGCTGCGATCCTCGCTCGGTAGCAAGTTCGCGGACAGTCTGCGGGAGACGATCAAGGAGGTCGTGAAGAAGCACGACGCTAACGCATGGTCACCACTCGCACAACAATCTTTGGAAGAGACGACCACCAGTGGTGAGCCTGCCTCCCATTCTCAAGCTTGGACGAGCAACGGCATTGGGAACCATTCCAGTTCGTTAGCATTCGAGGGTCTGCCAACTCTCGAGAGCTCGTTGAAGGAGAGGAGCTTTGCTCCCGAGCATTCCAAACGCTTGAGTTGGTTCTCGCAGGAAAATTTATCGCAATCTGCCATAGCTGAGCTTTCCTGGGGTAGACCAGCGCAGGGGGTACCTGTTTCCACCCCAAGCAGCGCCATGGACAGCGAGTTTTTCACAGCCGGCGKCCATTCCGACTTGAGCTTGAGCGCGATTCTCAAAGACTCGGGTACCAAAGAAAGCTGGACGGATGGCGCCACCATGTCTCGACCTCGTTCAACTGTTTCACGACGGCACGTCTTCCCCGAAGCGACCGCCATGGGGACATGCAGGCAAGACTCTCTCCATCTTCAACAAACGAACCCTAATTTCCGGGCGCGAGGCGAAAGTGGGTTCAAGCCAAGCTTGTACAAGAAGACGAATGGAGTAGATGATCCGCCTTCTTTTCTGGATATGTCGAAAGGATTRGGTAAGGATTACGAATCTCTTCTGGAGCTTTTGAATCCAGGTCAGTCTTCCCGGCCGAGACCCCATGCGAAGCAAACTGCTGTCAAAGACTGGCATGAAGATGCTTCCACTTCCTACTCTGGCGCCSCTGTTTTGGAGCTTCCGGAGTTAGGGATTGAATCCTCCAAAGCTCCAGTGAAGAGGTCTCGTGAGGATGCTTACAGTGGTGGTCAATTGTCGAAGAAGCAGTGTTTGCTGGATGTTCCTAGTGACGATGACGGTGCTGGAGTCAAAGCTGATCCCAGTGTTGCAGGTGTTTTCGAGGAGTATTTAGCGAATCTCACGGCAACTGCAAGGGTGCCGTCGTTTGAGTTGCCGGACTCCCCGTTAACCGACTTGCTGGAGGATTTTAGTCGAGACTCCATTGTTCCCATTCATCTGCCGTAGCTGCAGATTGTGCAGATGAGCTGTAACTAAGGTAGGGACCGTCACAATCGCCATTAACTTGGGCAACTTTTTATTGCTGTTCTTGTTGGGGCGAATGGAATGAAAGAGGATTCCAATGCACCAAGTGTTGCGGTATTCAGAGGTTGTAATTATGCACWCAAGTTATGAAGTTCAAAATCTTGTTGTTCTTGTTCAAAATCTCGGTGTTCTGCAATTGCTTCTTTGACAATCATAGGTACTGTATGTCTTGTTGAAACGGATGTATTGTACTGTACAGGACACCACTTGAGCATTTTGTTGATCAAGTGGCACTAATGTGTCCTTGTTTATTTTGTATTTTAGTATTTTTTTTGAAGCAAACGAATCCTTGACCATTTTGGGGTCCATACTTTCACTGAAGACTGTTTTGACGAAGCTCATGCATTATTTATGAGAACCAAGTGCTCATCGATATCCAAATCTTGAAAGGCTTTCTGTCGGAACGTCCAATTGCTAAACTTATGGTATGACATGGTCTGAGAATTACTCAAGCGAATATGTGTTGTGCTTCAGTAGCTTTTTCTATTCTACATTATTTTAAAAATGAACTGTGCTGTTCTTTTTATGGATTCTCCATTGTTGCACCCCCATGGAATGATGTGACTTGAGCATCTTATTGCAGCATCTTATTGTACTGGACCAACCTGATCTGCACTTCCTTGTCCGGTATGCAGTCTTGAACGTTTGCAGATTGCCGAAAAGCTGCCTGATTGGCGAGGATTAGCTGGCAACCAAACCCAAAAAACAAAAAACAAAAAGTATAAAAATATAAAAAATAACAAAATAAAAATATAAAATAAAATATAAAATTATTGTTTTGTTCTTGGTGGGGGTTAGGCAGTGGAACCAATCCATGTATCTTGAAAATATGTAAGACACTCTGATATGACACCACTACACATTTGGATAGATGGTAGAATAACCCAATGTCGTCAGTCACCCAATTCCCACATCTATGGGACCCTCCCATTTGCGTCATTCACCCACCCATTACTACAATCTTAGGGCCTTCCTTCCATGCTCCCTAGATGGGCAAGAAGAGTTCGACTCATGGAGCATGCCACGAGGATGACTCTTTAGGAACTCCTTAGTAGCATCATGACAATGCACTTCGGGAGGAGCAAACCTGTGAGTCAATGTGTGGTTTAGCTTATGGGTCTACCTACGCTTTACTAATTTTGTCTCAACAAAACTTTGAAAAATTGCAACAAACTCATTTTTTTTGTCGGAATGTCTTCATTCAACTTGCAAATGGCTTCTCTCAAACTTTTCAGTCTCTTAAAAAATTTATGAGTTGACACATGGCTTCTCTAGTGTACGTGGATAGAAAATATGGGTGGTAATTAGATGATCTACTTCATGTAGAGAGCAATTACAACACTATCACTGACTCGATCAGTGACCACGTCCTACGTCACATTGTGGATGTATCATTTGGTAATACATCATCTCAAGAGTCATGCACACAAGAGTACTAAGTATTGTGCACTTAATACACTTGCCATGCAATTTCTACATGGAAATAATCACCAATGTCCAATTTTATATAGTAACTCTAAAAGATTATAGTCATCTTCACWCAATATAAAGAGCCCCAAGTCYCGTAGCCTACAATCATTAGARTTATCRTGGCCTACAACAACAATGAATAACTACACACAATRTATATTTTAATTTTACTCTCAACCWACAAAAATTAGGCATCTAAKTACTTKTTATCAAAAACAATTCTCTTGTAATCTAGTTCTTAGAGCAKAACTACCTTRAYAAACKCTTCATGCACATTGG